>FNXX01000014.1:1047106-1268562 GCA_900108845.1 Iljinskaea planisiliqua
CTGATCTTCATTCGTCGGAGAGTTTCCTTGAAAATTAAATCGACCGAGCTGCCAGTATCTATGAGAGTTCGACTGACATTGGCGCTGTTATTGATAGATAGTGCGACGGCCAATGGGTCGTTATGAGGCATATCTAGCCCGATTGTATCTTTTGATGCGAATGTGATTTGTTCGTCATCTTCGACGGGTTCTTTCCACCTCGAAGTGCTTGCTGCCCGACGTTCATGGCGTTGGACTGATCGGACGGAATCGTTGCAGTCGATGAGCCCTCCCATGATCATATTTATTTTTCGTCGTGGAGCTTCCGGGAGCGGATGGTTTTCGTCTCAGTCGCGATTTCGTTTATTTGAATCGTCCTCGGCTCGGCGATCCTTTCTTTCCGATTTTTGTTCTCGACTTTCATCGTCCTTTGGTTTTGTCGTCTGTTTCTTGATCTCGGCGGGTTTGTCTATTGTCTCCCGATTGCGTCCCGAGAGATCGATGTTTCCTTTTTTATACTCCGCAAAGAGGTGCCTTTGCAAATGCTGGCATGTGTACATATCATGACCCGTCCGCTTATGATAGGTACGATATAGTTCCGGATTATGTGGCTCTTCCTTTCGAAAGACCTGTTTTTCTTCCAACCGAACATACTTGTTCCAATTTTTTGGGTGATCCGCCACGTAGTAATTTGACGCTTTTTTGTTTTCTTGATCATAATGTTGCTGTGGCTCTTGATGAACTTCGCGTGTTTTTTCTTTTGTTGCTGGGGTTTTCTTCTTGGCGTATGCTGCTCGTTCTTCTTCAACCTCAGCGTATAAGACTGAGCGATGGAGGGCGTCTTCCAGATTGCGGGGCTCATTAAGTTTTAAATCCTTCCATAGTTCGATGCCAGGTTTCATCCCGCGTCAGAGGACGACTAAAGAGATTGTATCTGGAACATCAATGCGGGAGATGACGATTCTGAAATGATCTATGTAAGAGCGGAGGGTTTCGTTTTCAACTTGAACACATGCTCAGAGGTCGGCGCTGGTAGCTCCTTGAACGATGAACATTGAATAATGCTTCAGAAAGGCCGCTGAGAGTTCGTCCAAACTATCTATTGAACCGGGAGCGAGGCGAGAAAACCAATTTAGAGCTGCTCCTCCGAGGGATTCGACAAAATATTGGCAAAAAGCCGCATCTCGTTCATTTTCGGAAAAACGGGCCCTGGCCATAGCGATCTCGAATGCCAGAAGATGACGCTGAGGATCCGCGTTACCGCAAAAAGTAGATGTGACTTTTATCTTCCCAGGACTCGATCTAACTCGGGTGCCGAGCTGGTAGCTCGATGAATTTGGGATCCAATATCATTGAGCCGTTTATACACCAACTCGAGCTCGGCGCTCCTATTTGGAACGGTTTCCGGAATTCTGATTTCGGACCTGATTCGTCGTATTGCTGCAGTTGCGGCTTGATCGGTTTGTTCAGTAGTTGTATTCGCCGTGGCGTTGGTTTTCGTGCGATCAACTTGTGGGGTGATTCCAAACAAATTATTGACGATGGTTCTTCGCCGTCCCGGAGTATACGGTCCTTCGGTGTCCACCCGAGATGCTCCTAGTTTCTCCAGCTCGGCGCGTTGAGCTGCCTGATTTGCCTCGAATCCGTCGAGGCGTTGATCGAGTCTCTTGGTGAGATCTTTGATCATGTTTTGTATGTTCGTGATTGGATCGAGAGGAGGTGGCGTAACTGGCGCCCCTACAGGGTTGGCCTCATTGATACCTTCCGGAGGCGGTGTGCTGACCATCGCTTGAATCTTTAACTTTTCTTTCTCAAGTTCTCCACAGACGGCACTAATTGTTGAACTGTTACTTCGTATAGGTATATTTCAAGTAAAGTTTGTGGATTTTGAGAAAGATCAGAAGAGATTTTATTGATGTATAAGATGGTTTTATGAATTACAGGGAAAATTACTAAGCTTTTCTTAGGAAACTAGTTTCAAGTTCTAGATCTTCTATGAGTTAGTTTCTCCCCTTTTTTGTGAATGCCCTTCTTTCTGAAATCCCCTTCCTTCTTATAATCCTTAAGCGCCGACCTGAATCTCCGAGAAGATCCTATCCCTATCTTCTCCTGATTCACCGCGTCGATATCGATATTTCAAGAGAAGTGAATATTCCCCAGAATATTCTTTGAAGTTGTTTCGGATTTCACTGTTTATCCGGGGCGGATAAATGATGTTATTCTTTCCACCTCGTCGGTAATTAACAAGCCTTCTAGAATATAAAGGCCGAGGCGAATTCTTGATGGGCCTTTTTAGGAGGTGTGCAGCCTGTATCCAACAATATCGGGATCGAATAGAACAGATTATGCAATCAGAAAACCTTGAGCACTTAATCAAATTGGTCGCAAAAGGCAAACTCAAAACATGTAATTTAAAAAAAAAATTGAATTGATGTTTGGATCAGATAAACTTAAACTGAAAACATGTAATTTAAACCAAACTGCCAAGGAGCTTACGCAGCTACAAACACAGAAACTATTTACTTTACTCTTGGTTTGGCTCGTTAGTATTTATTAGGTCTTTCTTCGAGTCCTAGCTTATCAATATGGAGACCAAAAAGGAAATGAGAAAGGAAGGTTTAATTGCTGCCAAGGAACTCAAGCGGAACCAAACCAAACAGCTCCAACTCAATTCTTCTCATGTGATAAATTGATGAGAATCAAGCACACAAATGTATAAAGAAAATAATTATATTAGACCCTCATGAGAATAATGTTACAATATACATAGAATTATAAAGGGATTGATTTAATCTAATTTCCTAAACTAGTATAAAATAATATATATTGGAGATAATAGTGAATATCCTATTCTTAGATATTCTTTTAAATCCTTCCAAATCTTTCTGATTCTTCTAGATCTTTCCTGATAGTTCGATCTTCTCTCGATCTCCCAATACCCTCCCGCAAGCTCATACGTGGTAACACGTGTGAGATTAGACAATATTTCCGTCAGGTAATCAAATCGATGTTTATACCCGGTCGTAGGGTCAAGTCGGCTGTAACATCCGGCCGTCAGGTCATCATCGACGTTTATACCCGGTCGTAGGGTTCTTCAAGTAGTAAGAGACAAAACTCCCGACTGTGAGGCCCAGAAGTAATTCGCGATTGCGAAAATAGAAAACAACTCACATGCTAAGAAGTCAAATTTAAAGGATGTTATACTTGAAAGCGAAAAATATATCAAACTAAACGAATCAAATCACAGATTCATATTCAAAATTTCAAAACCACACTGTGATTTTCAAAAGAAACTTTTAGAAGTCATCAAATCTCTAACCAAGAGATAATCAAAAACTTTTTTTCTTCTTTTTTTAATAAACAATAGAAAACAATAGAAAATTTCTCTAACCCACTAAGATTTGGATCTTAGCTCTGATACCATGATAAATTGATGAGAGTCAAGCACACAAAGTTGTAAAGAAAAGAATTATATTAGACTCTCATGAGAATAATGTTACCATATACATAGACTTATATAGGGATTTATTTAACCTAATTTCCTAAATTAGCATAAATAATATATATTAGAGATAATAGTGAATATCCTATAATTAGATATTCTTCTAGATCCTTCCAAATCTTTCTGATTCTTCTGGATCTTTCTAGATAGGTCGATCTTCTCTCGATCTCCCAATATCATGTCTCTCGCCTCTTTAAGTCTGAATCTCGTTTCTGTTTTTGTTGAATTTCAAAGGCAATGCCAAATTTTCCTCTGTATGAAGGTAGTTTATATTTTCTATCAATTTTAAATGCAATTTGAAAGAAGTTCCATTTTTTTTTCTTATTCAGTTGTAAATATAAAGTTAAACATTGCATAACTGTTTTTATAAACATTTTTCTTCTTCTATTGTTAAAGGTTAAATCTTAGAAATTAAAAGCTAGGAACTTTACGCAGTTAATAGTTTTGGACAAAAACAATGTTGAAAGAAGGTTTCGCAACATTTCATTGAACTCGAACTTGGTTAAATTTTTTTTCTTCTTGATTCTTTTCAGCTCTATCGTCCGAAAAGAAATATGGTATACACGAGACATGTTCTAACATGCTCATTATGCTTGCAAAAAAATAAGAGAGTGGACGAAACCAACAAGGTATGGAAAGATTTAAAGAGAGAAGGAGTTTTGTTTGACCAGCATACATTTGAAGATCACGTTCACGCATTCTTGGATAATGAGCATTCTTAGATAAATGAGCTTCCAATGGAAGCAATGAGATTTTATGAAGAATCTTCTGATCCGCCTCTGTCGCTGCTTTCTGTGGTTATGCTGAAAGGTTTCGTTCCTTGCCCTGAGTTAAGAGAGAAAGTGAAAGATGCTTTTTTGGAGCTTTTCCTTGGTGTTGAACTATTACTTCGTATATTAATAATTCAAGTAAAGTTTGTGTGTTTTGAGAAAGATCGAAAGAGATTTATTGATCTGTAAAAGATGGTTTTCATGAATTATAAAGAAAGTAACAAAGCTCTTTAAGAAAACTAGTGTAGTTAGGTCTTCTATAGCTTGGTCTCTCTCTCTTGTTTCGGATGGCCTTCAATGTCGAATCCCCTTCCTTTTTATAGTGATTAGTCGCCGACCCGACTCCCTCCGAATCAGGAAAAGATCCGATCTCCCATCCTTTCCTGATTTGCCGCGCCGATGCCATTATTTCTGGAAAACGAATATTCTCATTGAGAATAAATGGATATTTCTCAAATTGGTTTCAAACTTACCATTTATCCGGAGCGGATAAACAATAACACTTAATCACCTCGAACAATGATTGACAAACAATCATTATTTAAAGGTGCCGAGGTGAATTCTTGTTGGGCTTTTTAGGAGGTGTGCAGCCCGTATCCAACACTTGGAATGATTTTTTATGATCTTCCCGAGGATTTATGCGATGAAAATGATGACGAAGCAAGAACTGAAAGTGATTTTGAATATAGAGTTTTTGAGATACTGCTTTCTCTCAGTTCAATCATTTTTTGGCGTAGTTAGTGCTTGAAATTAAGTGTTGGAAGTTTGGTTTTCTTTAAGTTATCTGGATTTATTTTCTTATCAGTTATGGCTATATTCCTATTTCTCGCAAAAAAAAAAAACTGTTTCGTTTCTTGTTTCTCATAATTGCATTTCACCTGCATAATAGTTTGTGTCATTATTTGCCAAAATCGAAAACACATAGAATAATAATCATTCTATTTGTTGATCAAGTGAAGCTATTGGTGACAAGATTTGAGGATAGGAAATATAAAAGACAGCTCTTGTGACAAGCGGTCCTCCAAACGAAATCAAATATGTCGAGTTTTTTCTGGAATGTACGCGGTTTTGACAAATTAATTAAACATTCTGTTGCTCGTAATTGGGTACAGAATAAGGGATTACAATTTGGATGCCTGTTGGAGACGGGAGTTAAGGAAAACAAGGCTAGTCAAATAATAAATACAGTGTTTTAAGGATTGGTCATATATGGCTAACTACGAAGATAGTCAGGGAGGTCACATTTGGGTACTGTGGAGATCGACAATTCGTCTAACTCCAGTTTTCAAGAGTGACCAGCTGATAAGTTGTTCGGTACCATTGGAAGGAGCAGTTGAGGAATTCTTTTGCTCGTTTATTTATGCTGTAAACCAAGTTGAGAAAACGAAGTTGTTGTGGGAGGATCTAAGGAGTCACCAGGACTCGCAGATGTTTTAGAATAAGCCATGGATGATCATGGATGACTTTAATGAAATCTTAGATGTGGATGAACATTCAGGTTACCAAGCATCACATGTTCTGCCGCAGGGTATGCGAGATTTTCAGGATTTAGTCCGACATTGCTCATTTACGGATTTGGGGGCACATGGGCCTCTTTTCACTTGGTGTAATATGCAGAAAGAAGGGCTGATTTGCAAGAAGTTTGAGAGAGTCCTGATCAATGATACTTGGTTGCATCGTTTCTCCCACGCATATTGTATATTTGAACCTAGAGGTTATTCTGATCATCTCAGATGTCGAATTCAAATTGATGTAGACAAACCTCAGATCAAAAGACCTTTCAAATACGTAAATGCAATTTGTAAGCTACCAGAGTTTTTGCCTATGGTGGAGGAATATTGGGCCACTACTGAGAAGCATTTTCATTCCGCATCTGCGCAATTTTCTTCTCTAAAAAAAGCTTAAATCGTTGAAACCTCTTATTAGGAATCTGGCTAGAGAGCAACTGGGAGATTTACCGAAGAGAGCTAAAGAAACTTTTTCTTTGTACTGTGAGAAGCAACAACAGACTCTTCAAACACCCACAGAGGGGGCTATCAAAGAAGAAGGAGAAGCTTATGAAAAATGGATTCATATTGCAGGTTTGGAAGAGGATTTTTACAAAACAAAAGTCGAAAGTCCATTGGTTGGATTTGGGGGATCAAAACAACAAAGTGTTCCATAACGCAGTAAAGCTTGGAGAGTGCCGAAACACAATAAGAGAAATTCAATGTGAGGATGATACTACAATATCTCACCATGAGGATATAAAGAGAGAAGCTGAAGTTTTCTTTCACTAATTTTCTCCAACGTTGGCGGAGCAACAGTAGCGGAGCTGGAAGAGCTTCTCAAGTTCAGATGTACGGAGGAGGATTGTAGTGAGCTTGTGCGAGAAATAACAGAGGAGGATATCAGGAAAACATTGTTTTCAATGCCGTCAAACAAATCGTCGGGTCTGGATGGGTTCCCATGCGAATTTTTCAAAACAACTTGGTCGATCGTAAGGCACGACGTCACAGTGGCCATTCATTCATTCATTTTGAAAGGATTTCTCCCGAAAGGTGTATACTCCACCATACTTGCTTTGATTCAAAAGAAATCTGAAGCTAAGGTAATGAAAGAATATCGACCCATAGCGTGCTGTAATTTTCTGTATAAAGTGATCTCTAAGATAATCGCGAACCGGCTCAAAGCACTCTTGTCGAGAATCATCACTTCAAATCAATCCGCTTTCGTGCAAGATAGGCTACTCCTGGAAAATATTCTATTGGCGACCGAGCTAGTGAAAGACTATCACTGCAATACAATCTGTCCTATATGTGCAATGAAGATTGACATATCTAAAGGTTTTGATTTTGTTCAATGGAATTTTTTTCATAACACATTAACAGCAATGGGTTTTCCGGAGAATTTCACTCACTGGATCCGGCTCTGCATCTCTACGGCCTCCTTCTTGGTCCAGGTCAATGGGAAGGTAGCAGGTTACTTCAAAAGTGAAAGGGGTCTAAGGCAAGGATGCTCTCTCTCGCCTTATCTCTTTGTGATATGTATGAATGTGTTGTCCAACAAGATTGATCAGACAGCGGTTAAGAAGAGATTTGGCTATCATCCCAGATGATAAAATCTCTCACTAAGACATCTTTGCTTCGCAGATGATCTCATGTTGTTTGTTGAAGGTACAAAACGGTCTATAGAGGGCATCATTGCAGTTTTTGGTGACTTTGCCCAGTGGTCGGGACTAAAAATCGGCCTGGAGAAGTCCACATGGTTTATGGCTGGGATAAGTCACCGCACGAGAGACACAATCTTAACAAACTTCCCTTTTGAAGCAGGAGAACTACCTGTGCGATACCTCGTGCTACTTCTGCTAAGTAAGGGGATGACGAAACAGGATAACATGCCGTTGATTGAGAAAATATGGAACAGAATCAGCTCCTGGACAAACAGAAACCTGTCGTTTGCAGGCAGATTACAGCTAATTAAGTCAGTCATTATGAGCATTGTTAATTTTTGGTCATTGATTTGGGAATAAGTAAGACAGCTACAGTGTAGGAGGTTCTGATTACTCACCGTTGGCGAAGACAGAGTAGAGATTCTCCAAGATGTGGAAGAAGAGATTGACAAGCTAAGACGAAACTGTACGGATGAAGAGGACACAAATATATGGAGGTGAAAAATGGGATACAAAAACAGGTTCTCTGCAACAGAAACTTGGAACTTGATATGGCTTGTGCAACCAAGGAGAGAATGGGCCGATGGTGTTTGGTTCACACACGCTACGGCAAAATTCTCATTCACCACTTGGTTTGCGACTCTGGACAAACTCGCAACGGGAAACCGGATTGGGAAATGGAATTGTGGTGCAGACTCTACTTGTTATTTTTGTCAGGATCCGATGGAGACTATAAATCACTTGTTTTTCGCATGCAACTACTCTGAACAGATTTGGAGGAAGCTGACAAACGGATTATTGAAAGAAAAGTATTCTGCAGATTGATGGTTATATCATCGCTAATCACAAACTCCGCTTTGGACGATCACTCTCTATTCCCCATAAGGTATACACTTCAAACAGCAGTACATACAATATATACAATATGGAGGGAAAGAAACAAACGACGCCACGGGACACTCCTTCAACACCCCAACAACTCGAGAGAACCATTGACAAGTGTATTCGAAATCGACTTCTCCTCCTATGCTATTCGGAGGATAAGAGATTTGAAGAAATTCTGGAATTTTGGTTTGAAATAAGAAGCTAAATTGTAATATAGATTCTTTGATATAAACTCTTTAAACTCTGATGCATTCATGTACCAACAGGCTGTTTTGATGATTATAATTTGAAATTCATTCAAAAATAATAATAAAAAGACAGCTCTTGTGCAGCTAGAGTAATATATTACTTAGACAGCATCAAGCAAGATTTCATAAAGAAAAGAACGGAGCTGACCAACTATTGTTTGATTGGTAGAGCCGACACTACAATTGACCTTATTCTTCAGTGATTTATTCTCTTATACATGTTTTTGCACATTGGATAAATTGCAATTACTTGATTGCAAATCTTAATTAAGATAAATGAACTGAACTTATTAGGTCAATATATGTCCTTATTGTTCCTTCATTTAGCTCGTGTTTTCTTTGATTCTTGCTTCCATACTATTGTTAGGGACACTACCAATTCATTGTACCATAATTTTATGATTTGACACAAACATTTCTCAAAAAAGGACATGAAATGGCAGGAACTAACAGAAGATAGCGCTTGCAGAATTAATAGACCAATGAAAAAAAATATACCTGAATGCTATCTGGAGGGTATACCGTTTGTCATCAAGCAAATGTGATAAAAAAATTTGTGCTTGACGACAAACTGTATGTCCTCATGTAACTTCTAATGCTATTGATTCTGCAAGCGTAATCTTGTTCTAGTTCATACCTTTTAATATCCCCACCGGAGAAAAGTTTGTGTGAAGTCAAAAATCCAATTGATTAAGATTTGCAATCAAGTAACTGCAATTTATGGAGTGCATTTAAAAAAAAAACATGTATCCAAGAAAAAATTACTAGAGGGTAAAAACATTTGTAGTGTCGGCTCTACCAATCGAGCAAGGTCTTGCTTGACGCGGCCTAAATAATCGCTCTGCATACGAAAGAGCTGTCTTTTTAGCTGTATATCTGCTAATCTTGTCACCAAAAGCTTCACTTGATAAATAAGTAAAATAATTATTATTCTATGTGCTTTGGATTTCTGGAAATAATGACACAAACTACTTTGCAACTAAAATGCAATTGCAAGAAACAAGACTCTATTCATAACAAATAAGAATATAAATCGAAACAACCTAAAAAACCATACTTTCAACACATTATTTTGAACACTAACTAAGTCAAAAAAGGAATAAATTGAACCTCTTTGTTTCTTGGTCAAAATAAGGTTGCATTAATTTAAAAGAGTTTAACTCCACAAAGGGAGAATACAACAAGACTAAGAACAGCCGAACATAGCAAAAGGCTAATTAAAAGAAAGATAGATTGTTGATACAAATCATACAAAGAAACCACAAGCAATCAAATAACAATGATCTCATAACCTTCTAAAATATTCGCATCGAATGTAACCTTAAAGATCACAAACACTGCATCAAAGGCTGAGAAGACCATCAGCCGGGAGGAAGATTGTAAAACCGGTGATGCTTGAACACCCAAATCACTCAACTTAAGAGAGATTATTGGGAGAAGAACCTGCTCCATAAAGGAGGCAACAGGGTAAAAATTACCCACTATAACCAAATTTACCTGAAGAAACATAATAGTGAATGTCCCTTTATATTGCCACCAAAAAGGGGAAACCAATATAACAACACCAAAAACCGGATTGAATACAATAAAGAGACTGCATACTGCAGTAATGGATCTCACCAAGACGATAATGGTGCCACTAGAGAGCACAATAGAGGAACCGTAGGAAACTAAGTCCATCGGAAGATCACAAACTAAACTCATAATTAACCAAGTTGGTAGAGTCCACTGAACAAACATCCCATAATATTCTGCGAATGAAGAAATGGGAGATGAAGAACAGGGACAAACCTGGATGACTGGGAGATAATGAGAGATGGTATTGTCGGGAAAGGGTCGGAGAGGAAGCCAGATAAAGCGTCGGCAAGAGAACAAGCTGGATACTGCAGGAACTAAACGCACAAACAGAGTACCACCACCGGATGACTCAATTGTCGGATCTAGATAAAAGATTCCAGATCTAATTAGGAAGCTTGAGCAGACTCTGTGGAACAGAAGGGTGAAGGTAAGGGAAACACCCAACCTCTGTAACCCATTGGGTCGAGTTGCGATTTGGTACATTTTGGGCCAGGAGAAGTCTGTTGTGTGAATGAAGGCGACAGCTTCAGAGGGGGAAGGGTAAGGTGACAGGGTTGATGAGCAACACGTGGAAAGGAGCAGAAGGGACACCGAGATTTCACCATGGATTTTTGGGAAGAGCACACAGGCAAAGAACACGCAGAAGAAACTAACAGAAACGAAAGGGACAATGAGGAAGAGAGGAGAGGATGACGCCGGCGAGTTCTCGCTCCGTTTGCGTCGAAAAACGATTTCAGGAGAGAGACCTGGATATCTGTGTCTGGGAGACGCGGCTAGACCTAATTGTTATTTCTTTTGGTCTCTCTCAAAACCTTTTTATTCGCTTTCAATTCTTGTTTGGTCTTCGCATTCTTCACACATATGCTCAGGAAGATCATACACAATCATTCCAGGGGAAATTATTAAAAAATCATCCTTCACTTTCTTTCTTAACTCAGGGTAAGAAACAAAACCTTTCAGCATAACTCGAAACGGCAGTGACAGAGGCGGATCAGGAGAATCTCTCATCTCTCCATACAATCTCATTGCTTCCATTGTAAGCTCACTATCCAAAAGTGCTCGAACAAGATCGCCAAACGTGTAACGCCCCCAAACTCATCTAAGGCCCGAAGCTTGGACCATATGACCCAATTGCTTAAAACAGGTCATATGAGATCGACCATAAGGGTGATGGTCCAAGAATGAGCTAGACGGATGGGTTACAAACCCTGGACGTGCTAGAGAAGGGTTAAGGATGGGAAACACTAGCTGGAATGAGCTCACCGTCCCTGCTGGATAGTGACACTCCAGCTCGGCCAGATCAGTCAGCTCAGACTCAAGCTCAGTCAGCTGGAGGGAGTGACCATCAGCTCCGACCAGCTGGTGGTCGAGTGAGCAAGCTGGGCCAGCTAGTGAGACGGTTGGTGGCCAGGCGGTTATGGGTCGCTGGCCAGGTGGTTATGGATGCGGTTAGGCGGTTGTAAGGCGTGTGGCCAATTGTCACAAATGGTGGGCAGTTGTGGTCGAATGGGTGCTTAGTGGCCGAAAGGGAACGAGTGAACCATTGCGACCAGGACTTGTGTGATGCATCAGGAACAGGGATTGGTGCGGTATTGACTCAAGGAGGCCGACCTGTGGCTTACTTCAGTAAGAAGTTAAGTGGAGCCTCTCTCAATTATCCCACCTACGACAAGGAACTTCTCGCCCTGGTACGATCACTGGAGACTTGGCAGCATTGCCTTCTATCCAAGGAATTCATCATCCACACTGATCATGAGACACTCAAACATTTGCGGGGCCAAACGACACTCAAGAAGAGGCACACCAGATGGTTAGAAATTGTGGAAACCTATCTATACATGATCAAATACAAGAAGGGAAAGGAAAATGTAGTTGCGGACGCGCTCTCCCGGAGATACACCCTAATCTGCACCATGGAGGCCAAAGTCCTGAGGTTCGAGCATATCAAGGACCATTACTCAGCCGAACCAGACTTCCAAGACATCTACAAGGAGACCACCAAAGCCGCCTTTGAACCCTACTATCAACACAATGGGTTCCTATTTCGAGATATACGGCTATGCATTCCACAAGGATCCATGAGTGAGTTGATCACCCGAGAGGCCCATGAAGGAGGTATAATGGGACATTTTGGACGAGACAAGACTCTGAGCAACTTAATTGAGCATTTCCACTGGCCACACATGAAGAGAGACGTGGAGAGACTATGCGCCAAATGCATCACTTGCCTTAAGGCAAAATCCAGGTTACATCCACATGGTTTATATATGCCCTTACCTATTCCTAACGCCCCTATGGGTAGATACTTCTATGGACTTTGTGCTGGGCTTACCCAAGATCAAACACAAAGACTCCAAATTTGTTGTAGTCGACAGGTTTTCCAAAATGGCACACTTCATCCCGTGCAGCAAGTCTAACGACGCGACAGAGACAGCCGATCTCTTTTTCAAAGAAGTGGTATGTTTGCATGGAATCCCGAGAACCATTGTTTCAGACCACGACACCAAGTTCCTCAGTCATTTCTGGAAAACGTTGTGGAAGAAGCTTGGGACAAAACTCCTCTTTTCCACTACTTGCCACCCCCAGACCGATGGTCAAACCGAGGTAGTAAACCGGACACTCTCAAGCTTACTGAGAGCTACGGTCAGTAAGAATTCAAAGAACTGGTTGAGTTGTTTTCCATTCATCGAATTTGCTTATAACCATGCACCCACTCTGCTACTATCCACTCTCCTTTCGAAGTAGTATACGGATTTAATCCTCTGACCTCTCTAGATCTTCCGCCACTGCCTCAAGCGATCTACTCAAGCACAGAAGGAGATACCAAGGGTGACTTTGTCAAGAAACTGCACCAAAGGGTCAAGGAAAATATAGTGAGGAAAACAAAGAAATACAGGTTTCAAGCCAACAAGGGACGAAAAGGAATCACATTCGAGCCTGGCGATTGGGTGTGGCTACACATGCGACACGACCGCTTTCCCAGCCAACGGAAATCCAAACTTCCACCCCGAGGCGATGGGCCTTTCAAAGTCTTAGAGAAGATCAATGACAACGCTTACAAGCTGGAACTGCCAGGTGAGTTAGCTGTTTCTCTGACCTTCAATGTTACTGACTTAGCTAATTTCCATGCAGATGAATGTATTCTGAGGACAGAACCTTCTCAAGAGGGAGAGGATGATGAGGACATAGAACCTGCTCCAACCCAATAGGCTTAAGTTCCCATCGTCCGACAAGGCCCACACACACGGTCCAGAACCAAAGTACTAAGAGAACAATTTAACAAGGTCGTGGAACACCTCCTAAGTATGCAAGGCAACGAGGACCACACGATCAACATGCAATACCTTGCCAGCGATCCAATTCAAGCTCCAAGTCAAGACCACCCACTTGAGGTTAACCTCGAACAATGATGAAGCCACGAACGAAGGCTCAACTAACGACCCACCCGGAAATGAAGTGGAGGTTGCCATGCCAGTAATGAGGAACACACCCCGGACGCGGTCTGGAACAAGGAACTTGCATGAAGAGTTCAACCAACAAGTGGAGAGCCTGATCACTCTATTGGAGCACGAGGAACTTAGAGAAAGGCTATTCAACAAAGAAATACTTGAGGGGATTCCAACCAGGCCAACAGAAGAACCCAACCTGACCTTGGGCCGAGCCATGGAACCAGCCGGACCAACAACCAGTTCCCAGACCAACAACCAGTTCCTGGACCATCACCTTCTTACCAGTTCTACAAGGGCTTGCGGTGACCAACGTCTTCCACATATCAGCCATCACATCGAGAATGGAACAACCAACTTCTAACATGGATCAGATGGGCCAAGACGGCTCAACCCACAGCCAGCCACCAGAGTTCAACCCACGGTAAGCTCGTACATTATGGATTATTTAACGAGTTTCTTTTATGGTTTTTGCAGTATTTCTTTCGTTTTCTTGTTTTCCCCTTTTCTTTTTGCGTTTAGGGACTATGTTAGCAATTTCGGCCAAGTATAGGCCTTTTCCTTATTTCTTGTTTTCGATCCAAGTAGGTCAAGGCTGCATGACTATTTAATAAAGTCTCACATTCAGTCTGTACTCACCTTTTGACATATCAATAAAAATACCGGAGTTTTCTTTCAGAAATCCTAGCCGTCTAAGCTTCTTGTGTGAGAATCCTTGAAGTATTTCGGTTTGACTTATCACAAAGAACCTCATCTCTTTCTGTGGCGTCCATCGTTCCCCATCGTCCGCACCAACCATTGAGTTACTTGGAGAGAGCCTGTCGGCCAGCCAAGGAGCTTCCACCCATGGATTCCAAGCAAAGAGTGCCTTTCGGCCAATTGTTCGGATCACAACCTCCACCCCTTTGTAGAACCACCCGTTTGGGGCTACATCATTTGGTATCTCATTTCATCTTTGCTTGTTTTATTATTTCTAGCTTTTGCGATTTGTTTACATTTCATCTATTTAAAAAAAAAGGGTTTTGTTTCTTCTTGTTTGTGTGAGCGATTGTACTAGGTTGCTAGTGTTGAGGATTGTTGTTTGAATTCTGTTATTGGTCATTGTAACACTGCTGCATCATCCATAGCCGCCAGAACCTTTTCTGTATTCTATTAGAGTTGCTGTTTAAAAACTTTCTATAATTTTTAGTTTACAAAAAAAAAAAATATTGCATATTTCCTTTTTGGTTATTCTTTGCCTATTCTTGCCTATTTGTTTCCAGTTAGGTTAGTGCATAGATACTGCCTGCTGTCGATTGTGTTAAGTCAAGGATTTGTGTTTGATTTCGACTTTGCTTGTCATACTCGCACAACTCAATTTAGAAGCGCACACACACACTTGATCTTTTAAGGTTGCTTGCAGGAAGCAATGGGAAGTACAAGTGATGATGCCTTAACTCAGACCCTAGCCAACCTCCTGACCATGCAGGAGCGTTTGGACCGGCTGGAACAACGACGAACCGAAGATGATTACACTTCGGACATGCACAGTACCCGCGAACGTACACGGGACATCCGACCACCACCAGCACCCGACCAATCCAGGAACGATCGTACGCATGACATCACCGTGCTGGGAACGACCGGGACAGGCACCGGGAGTCTGAGGAAGATCCACCATGGCAAGGTAAGGATCTTAAACTGACGCCTCCTCTTTTTGCAGGAAAAATCAACCCAGAGGCTTACTTGGATTGGGAGAGGCGAATGGAGTACATCTTTGAGTACTACAACTACTCTGATGCAAGAAAGATGACCCTAGCCGCGGCAAAACTCACCGACAATGTGTTGGCCTGGTTGGACCGAGAGGTAGCTGACCGGAGGAGACGGCACCTTCACCCAATCACCTCATTGGTAGACATGAGTTTCCACCTCCGAAAGAGGTACGTACCTGTTTCTTCCCACAGGGATCTCCAGAAGAGGTTCCGGAAGCTGAGCCAAGGGAGCCGGTCCGTGGAAGAGTAGTTCGAAGAGTTTGAGACTCTTAAGAACTGGCTGAAGGTCAACGACTCGGTCGAGACTCTTATGGCCCAGTTCTTAGATGGAATACAAGACCGCATCGTCCGTAAGGTGGAAAGGCAGATGTACAACGACTTGGACGAGTTGCTGCATGTGGTCATCCAAGCCGAACAACATATCAAGCAGAAGGGAGCCGCTATGAGCCGGACCAAACCTAGCCGGAACTCACCACAACCGAGGAGCTATGACAAAGGGAAGTCCGCTACTGTGGAGGACCGGACCAAGAAGGTCATCCTGGGAACCTCAAAACCCGCAGCCGCACCAGGTAAGTTTCCAAACACCAGAGCTAGAGACATTACGTGTTTTAAATGTCAGGGAAAGGGCCACTATGCGAGGGAGTGCCCAAACCAACGGGTCATGGTGATCCGCGACTACAGAGAATATGAGTCGGAAGATGAGGCTCCACCAGAATAGGTTGAGTCCAAGGAAGAAGTGACCGACTACCCTGGAGTTGGAGAGCTCCTAGTCACCAGGCGAGCCTTTATTGCTCTATACGACCCCAACACTATCCAGAGGGAAAACATCTTCCACACAAGATGTAGCGTAGAGGCTAGGGTATGTAGTCTCATTATCGATGGAGGTTCCTGTAATAATTTGGCAAGCAGGTAGCTAGTAGAGAAGCTCGGTCTCCCTAAGGCCAAGCATCCCCAACCATAACGGCTCCGATGGCTCGATGACAAATTGGATCTAAGGATCAGCGAGCAGGTCCAAGTGCCATTCAGTATCGGTAAGTACTCCGATCAAGTTCTCTGTGATGTTGTCCCTATGCAGGCCGGTCACATCTTTCTGGGACGACCATGGCAATTTTACAAGGCGACTCTCAACAATGGTCGGACCAACTATTATAGCTTCATGCACAATAACAAGAAGCAGAACCTGGCCCCACTCGCACCACAAGAAGTTTTCGAACTACAGAAGGCCATAGACAGAGGATCCAAGGAGGACAAGGTAAGTAAGGTTAACCTGTATGTAACACCTAGTACCATTTGTAAATCCCTTGTGATGAAAGATACGGTGCTACTAATGATCTTCAAGGAAGGTATGATTTCAGGGTCCGACGTGGATACACCCTTACCACCGGCTGTCAAGAAACTCCTGGAGCAATTCATGGATGTCTTTCCGGAGGAGATTCCACTCGGCCTACCTCCCGTCCGAGGGATTGAGCACCAGATCGATCTCATACCTGGAGCCCCATTACCAAACCGAGCTTCTTACCGGATCAACCCCGAGGAGGCCAAAGAATTAGAACGTTAAGTCCAGGACCTAATGTCCAAGGGCTAAATCCGCGAGAGTTTGAGTCCCTGTGCCGTACCTGTGATCCTTGTGCCCAAGTAGGATGGATCGTGGCATTTGTGTGTTGATTGCCGGGCCATCAACAACATCACCATCAAATACCGGCACCCCATTCCACGGCTGGACGACCTGCTAGACGAACTCAATCGCGCGACCATTTCTCCAAGATTGACCTAAGGAGCGGTTACCACCAAGTCCGAATGAAGGAAGGCGATGAGTGGAAAACAGCCTTCAAGACCAAACACGGACTGTACGAGTGGTTGGTCATGCCTTTCGGCCTCACCAACACCCCAAGCACTTTCATGAGGCTTATGAACCTTGTTCTGAGGGCCTAGATCTGTAAGTTCGTGGTAGTGTACTTCGATGATATACTTGTCTGTAGTACCTGTCTAGAAGATCACCTTAGCCATCTTGAACAGGTCTTAGCTACACTTAGATCGGAACACCTATATGCGAACCTCAAGAAATGCATCTTTTGCACTGATCAAGTTGTTTTCCTAGGATTGGTTAAAAGTTCGCAGGGTTTAAAGGTGGATGATGACAAGATCAAGGCGATCCAGGAATGGCCTACCCCTACCACGATTGGGCATGTACGGAGCTTCCATGGACTGGCCAGTTTCTACCGGCGGTTTGTACGGGACTTCAGTACCATAGCTGCACCCCTCACTGCGGTCATCAAGAAGAACATCCCATTTAGCTGGGGATCGGCTCAAGAGGAGGCCTTCCATAAGCTCAAACAGAGTCTCACCCAATCACCGGTTCTGGTACTTCCAAACTTTAACCAGACTTTTGAGATAGAATGTGATGCTTATGAAACAGGTATCGGAGGCGTGCTTACGTAAGGAGGCAAGCCGGTTGATTTCTTCAGTGAAAAGCTCAGTGGAGCTTCACTCAACTACCCTACCTACGACAAGGAGCTGTATGCCCTGGTAAGGTGTCTAGAGGTTTGGCAACATTATATTTTGTCCAAAGAGTTTGTTGTCCATACAGATCACAAGACACTAAAGCACTTGAGAGGACAAACCACACTCAAGAGGAGACATGCGAAGTGGCTGGAGTTCATCGAGACCTTCCCCTATGTTATCAAATATAAGAAGGGCAAGGAGAACATTGTAGCCGACGCATTGTCCAGGAGGCATGCCCTGATCAGCACCATGGAGGCCAAGATCATGGGCTTTGAGCATATCAAGGAGGCCTATGCAGAGGACCCGGACTTCAAACAGGCTTATGAGGCGACCCACACGACTGCATCTGGAGGTTACTATCAACACAATGGATTTTTAATTAAAGATAAAGAGCTTTGTATTCCGCAGGGTTCTATGAGGGAACTACTAGTACGTGAACCCACGGATGGGGCTTGATGGGACACTTTGGCCGGGACAAGACACTCAGTGTCCTCATGGAGCACTTTCATTGGCCACACCTGAAACGAGACGTGGAGCGGTTGTGTGCCAACTGTATAACATGCCTGAAGGCCAAATCCAGGTCACATCCTCATGGTTTGTATATGCCTTTGCCTATTCTCAACCTACCATGGGTAGATATTTCGATGGATTTTGTTCTAGGACTGCCCAAGATCAACCATCGTGATTCCATCTTCGTGGTGGTGGACCGGTTCTCCATGATGGCCCATTTCATTGCATGCAGCAAGTCCAATGATGCCACTCAGACGGCTGATCTGTTCTTCAAAGAAGTCGTAAGGCTTCATGGGATTCCCCGGACCATTGTCTCCGATCAAGATTCCAAGTTTCTTGGACACTTCTGGTGAACCCTTTGGAAGAAGCTGGACACTAAGCTTCTCTTTTCCACCACATGCCACCCACAGACCGATGGTCAAACAGAGGTAGTAAACCGGACACTCTCAACCCTTTTGAGAGCTACGGTTGGTAAGAACTTACGTAACTGGTTAACCTGCTTACCATACATTGAGTTCGCATACAATCATGCTAGACACTCAGCCACGAGGCAGTCACCATTTGAAGTTGTTTATGGGTTTAACCCATTATCCCCGTATATCTCACTACTCTTCCCAAGCTGTTTATTCTAGTGCAGAAGGAGAAACAAAGGCAGATTTCATGAAGAAACTTCATCAGCGAGTCAAGGACAACTTGGAGAAGTAGACGGCCAAGTATAAGGAGCGAGTGGACAAAGGCCGAAAGGAGATAATATTCGAACCAGGAGACTGGGTCTGGCTACACATGCACACGGAGAGCTTTCCAAACCAAAGGAAGTCCAAGCTCGCGCCTAGAGGAGATGGCCCATTCCGAGTGCTGGAGAAAATAAACAACAACGCCTACAAGCTAGAACTCCCAGGTGAGCTAACCATTTCCCCCATGTTTAATGTTACTGACTTATCTCCATTCCATGCAGATGATCCAATTCTAAGGTCAGAATCTTTTCAAGAGGGAGGGGATGATGAAGCCACGAACGAAAGCTCAACTGACGACCCACCCGGAAATGAAGTGGAGGTTGTCGTGCCAGTCATGAGGAACACACCCCGGACGCTGTCTGGAACAAGGAACTTGCGTGAAGAGTTCAACCAATAAGTGGAGAGCCTGATCACTCTATTGGAGCACGAGGAACTTGAAGGAAGGCTACTCAACAAAGAAATACATGAGGAGATTCCAACCGGGCCAACAGAAGAACCCAACCTGACCTTGGGCCGAGCCATGGAACCAGCCGGACCAACAACCAGTTCCCGGACCATCACCTTCTTACCAATTCTACAAGGGCTTACGGCGACCAACGTCTTCCACATATCAGCCATCCGTCGGGAATGGAACAACCAACTTCTACCGTGGGTCAGATGGCCCAAGATGGCTCAGCCCACAGCCAGCCACCAGAGTTCAACCCACGATAAGCTCGTACATTATGGATTATTTAAAGAGTTTCCTTTTATGGTTTTTGCAGGATTTCTTTCCTTTTCTTGTCTTTTTCTTTTCTTTTTGCGTTTTGGGATTATGTTAGCAATTTCGGCCAAGTGTTAGGCCTTTTCCTTATTTCTTGTTTTCGACCCAAGTAGGTCAAGGCGGCAGGACTATTTAATAAAGTCCCACATTCAGTCTGTACTCACCTTTTGACATATCAATAAAAATACCGAAGTTTTCATTCAGAAACCCTAGCTTTCTAAGATTCTTGTGTGAGAATCCTTGAAGTATTTCGGTTTGACTTATCACAAAGAACCTCATCTCTTTGTGTGGAGTCCATCGTTCCCCATCGTCCGTACCATCCATTGAGTTACTTGGAGAGAGCCTGTCGGCCAGCCAAGGAGCTTCCACCCGTGACTTCCAAGAAAAGAGTGCCTTTCGGCCAATTGTTCGGATCACAACCTCCGCCCCTTTGTAGAACCACCCGTTTGGGGCTACATCAGACAAGATAACCAGACCGGGCCAGAACAAGAACACGAGTCTCCCATTGGACCAACCAGGCCATTGGATTTCATTCAGTAAGATCAGGGCTGGACAATCTTCACCATAGAGCCCACCTAAGGCCCAACCATGACAACCTCAAGACTACAAGGCCACACACTTGCATTCCGACCCAAGGTAAGGATTTAATTCAGATTTTCCTATTTCGACTAATGAATCTCGTGTCTTGCAGGTTAAGTCTCGCAATTAGTTATAATATTTTGTCTTTAATTTCTATTTCCTTTTTCAGTATTCCGAATATTGTATTTGCTTCAAGTCCCCTAGAAGGGCAAAGCTGTTTGGACCCCTTTATTAAGATCCCCTCTCACAGCCGTGTATTTTTAACCTAGTATCAATAAAATATTGCACTTCTTCTTAGCAAAGAAAACCCAAGTTCTTGCCTGAACTTCCAGCGGCCAAGGAGAGATTCTGAAGCCCCAAACAGTGTCTTATCAAAGTTTCCTCACCAACTTTGTGGTGACCAATGACCCATCAATCATTCCATCTCCCATCCGACCAACCTCAGCAAAGAGAGTCATACGACCAGTTGCTTCGGTTCCATTGTCCACCCTTCGACCATTACTAGGCCGACCGAGAGAGTCATACAACTAACAGTTTGTCATCATCCTACCCGGCCTACATCAGCATCTGCCTCCCAATATAACATGAAATCATTTAGACATGAATGAATCGACTCATAAGTCATTCCCAATTTCCGAATAACCTTTTTCATGTCATTAAATGAATCTGGAAATTTTGTATGTGTAATTGTTTCTTTCAGTAAATCAAGCACCATCGATATTCCTTTGTCACTAATCCCACACATACACTTGATATGGTACAACTTCAATATGAATGACAACTTTGTGAACTTACTGCATCCTCGATATAGCTCTTGATTATAATCAGCAAACAACTAATCAAACTGATCTCCTTTTCCACAATTTCCACTTGAAGTTGATGGTCTATCAGTGTCCAGCGGTTGCTCAGACGTTCCAGGTCCATATTCACCATGCATATTAGTATTAATATCAGGAAAAAGATCATCCAAAAGATTTGTAGTTGAATCTAATTACATCCGAACAATATCAGAAGGTGTCCTTGCAGTATGTAAGACACATATATCCTCTCCGTGTAGTATCCAACTAGTGTAAGAACTTAAAAAGCCAAAAACACATCAGATCACTTTCAATATCTTCTCTTGACTTAGTTTTCGTATAAGAACAACGATTAAATGGACATTTCATCATGTATGCATTTGATTTACCTAATGAAAAGTCCAAGAAATTTTTCACCCCTAATATGTAATCTTGAGATAAACGTGGTTTGTTTATCCATGACTTATTCATTAAAAAATTCACAACAAGTTGTGAGAGACAAAAATAAACAAACAAAATAAAGACTACTATTTGTATTATGTTTAGTTAGATAAACATGAAGAAAAAAGTATGAAAATATGATCAAATAAACAAATTAGTCATATTTTTTGGGTTTTTGTGTTGAAATAATACAAACATGTGAATTAAATCACTTAAATTGTATAAAACATTAAGTGTTTTAAATTACTTATTTATCAGGGAAACAACTATAAATAATTTTGTATCAATTATAATAAGTGATGTTATTAATAAATAAGCATAGCATCATTTCAATAAATTGATGCTAAATATTTATAATTTTTATCACTTTAACAAAATTGATATTATTCAAAAACGATATCAATTAAATAAATGATTTTGGATCAAAATGAGATTAATGAACTAGATATTTTTTAGGGCAAATCTCTCATATATTACAATTCAAGTTTTGTGGACAAAAATAAACTTGAAAGGTGAGTTGGACAAAAATGTTTCATTAAATGGATAGATGGACTATTTTACCCTTCTCCTGATTGGACAAATGATCAGATGGATTCCTAGAAGATCTGTCGTCTTACTCCGGTGCGAGGAGCTCGTTCTCCGCCGCCATAAGCTCCAGTGTCAACGGTGATTTAGGGGCTTTCGATACGACCACTGAGCATTGGAAGAGCAATATTGAAGGGAAGAAAATCAATTTCAGCGAGAAAAGCAACTTTGAAGGGAGGAAGAGTAATTTCAGTGAGACAACAGACACTCGGATGAGTAACTTCAGTGAAGGCTGTGATGGAGAGTAACTTCAGCGAAACAGAGTATAACCGGAAGGTGAATCATGCAAGGGAGAGTAATCATCCGGGAAGGAGCAACTATGAAGCGGCGCCAAGGATCGGAGATTAACCGGTCTGAATCGAAGGGAAGAGATGGAGGAGCGGAGTGAGGAAGAAATTCATCATCTTCTTCATCTACGACGATCGTAATCTCATGTTGAAACAGCTCCATCACCACCATCACCAAAACACCTCCATCAATAGCGTCTCTTAAACATGGAAGGTGACATCTCGTTTTTCTGTTTTTATTGTCAATCATCTTTTTTCTGTCCTATTTATATATGAGTATGTTATCTTCTCTGATTCAATCTGGCACACTCAACGAGACAAAATTTTGTAGATCTATCCAGTTCGAGATCTGTATTTTCTATGCATGATTCTACCACAGATTTGAGAGTACCTTTTAGCCGTAGAATTTTTAGGTGGAAAGGATAGTAAATATGTACAAAATTTGGATATGAAATTGAACAAAACTCAGATAGCAATCTCTACCTGAATTTTGTTTTTCTTTTTGATTATGAAATTTAAATTCTCGAAGTCTTTAACTAGAGAGTTCTATCTTTAGCTAAAGTAGCAGTTCTCTATAGATTTTACTTCGAAGTTATTTCTCAAATTTGAAGTATGTGTGACATTTCCTTATTCATTGTAGTAGTGGTGAAGAGATGAGAAATGGATTTGAAACAAACAGAGATACTGGCCAACAACACTCAAGTAGAGATTTCAAGGCTTTGTACTGTTGCAGTTTTTGGACATAAAGGTGTTTATTCTTCACTAAGGATCGTGATGTAGCCCCAAAAGGATTGGATCTACACGGGGTTGAGGTTGTGATCCGAACAACTGGCCGACAGGCACTCTTTGCTTGGAAGTCACGGAATGGAAGCTCCTTGATTGACCGAAAGGCACTCTTCAAGTTACTCAAAAGATGAACTGGACGATGGGGAATTGAGGACGCCACACAAAGGGATGGAAGTTCTTTGTGATAAGTCTAAAAACCGGTTCTCTTCAGGGATTCACACGCAAGAAGATAGGACGGCTAGGGTTTTTAGAAGAATACTCGGGTTCTTTATTAATATGTGTAAAAAGTTATACAAACTGAATGAGGGGACTTTATTAAATAGTCCTGCAGCCTTGACCTACTTGGGTCGAAAATACAGAATTAAGAAAAATGCCTAACACTTGGCCGAAATTGCTAACAAGTCCCTAACGCAAAAGAAAGAAAAAGGAAAGAAAGCCTGTGCACAAAAGAAAAGGAAACTTGTTAAAAAAAACCATAAGTACGAACTTACCGTGGTTCGATCCCTGGTGGCTGGCTGTGGGCTGGGCCGCCTTGGACCATCTGAGCTGATGTAGAAGTTGGTTGCTCCATTCCAGGCGCGACGGCTGATATGTGGAGAATGCTGGTGGTCGCTAACCCTTGTAGCACCGGCAAGAACATGATGTCCCGGGGATTGGTCGTTGGCCCATGGGTGGTTCCAGTTGGTTCCATTGTTTGACCTAAGGTGGGGTTGATAGATACCGAGGTACCGAACCAGGCCAGAAGTTTATGGACCGATCGGAGGATGAAGAGCTAGAACTGGACGGACCGGGCAATCATGCTGAGGAACAACTTTCTCGAGAGGAAACCGAGGTTCAACCACAGGAAACCAGCTCAGCACAAGGAGCAGGACATCCGGACGCTACGGCCGTGTTCCGTATAGACCCGGCCGGAAACGGGAGCAAGCTGCGAAGGGACGACCGACCTAAAGACCGAATCACTCGACGAACTCGATCCCAATCTCGTCCCAAAAGTCATGAGGAAGACAACGAACGAGTCAGAATTCAAATGGCCCAAGCCAATTCAGAGACCGGACGTGACACTCAAGTTCTAGGCCGAACCGGACGTTCGGATATCGACCCTGCAGAGAAAGAAGGAAGTTATCCAGACTTTATGGATTTTTCCATCGACCAAAGTTTGAGGCAGCACATTATGGGACTTAAGGGGATGATCGAACGTGGGAGTTTCCAGTTAGCACGAGCCGAACCTGACTTGCCCCAAGAAGGTCTCCTTTGCTCCATCCGTGCCCGAGAAACACCAAGCTGAATGTCACCAGAAGTTCAAGGGTCATCTTTGCCGAAAGTTCAAAAGTCATTCTCACCAAACCGCGTGGACCAGAGGCGACTTTGACCTGATCTAAATCTAGTCTAGCTTCATTTATTTTAAGTTCTAGGAAACTTAAAAAAAACTCCTCGTGATACTCTATCTTCTAGCTGCGAAACACTTTAAGTTTGTAAGAACATCATTTTGCAGAAAATAATCGAAGTTTTATCATCTTTTTCTTGAGAGGAAATCTCACTGTTCTACTTGAACATTTCGTTGGTTTTGGCAAGGGTTACTTCCCAAATCAACAAACCTCCTTGGATTCATTTTTAAGGGTTACTTCCTTGAATCTTTGGAGTGGAGAATACCAAGAGTCTTCCGCAGCTCTTGACGGTCTCAATCGATCCACCAGTTTGACCTGTGTATGCTAGTAGCTGCGGACTCATTCATATCCAAACATACTCACAAAGAGAACAATCCTACCGAGGGATCCATTACGTGGTATCAGAGCCACTCTTTATTGGTAAACTGTTCATCTTCTCTAACTCTTTCTTCGGAAATTCTGATCTTTTCATTTCAATCCGGGCCACTCTCTTACCCTCCATATCTTCTGTCTAATCCTCTATAAGTCTTTTGTTTTAAAAAAAAAAAAAAAAAAAAACCAGAAAAAAAAAGTATTACGAACAAACTGAGGAGAAAACCAGTTTGTGAGGATGGTGGAAGAGAAAGCCTGCTGGCTGAAGAGAAAACCCAGCCTTGAGGTGGTTAAAGTGGATTCTTTCTTTCGAAATTTCTGTCCAACCTTCCTCTCTTTTTGTTGTTTGGGATTTACTTGCTAGATCCGGCTTGATTTGTTCCTTTAGAACCTTGGGAAAAACTCTGAGTGCTACTTAAACCAAACCTGTTAGATCAAACACTTTAGTGGTGAGGACAAACACCTGAGAGCGAGGGTTTTGTGTCTATAACATTATCTGTTTAAGTGTCTTATCAGGAAGCCATGTCTGACAGTGAGGATGAAAGGAACGTCACTTCTAGAAGTGGTTTATCTAGTTTACAAATGAAAGCTTTGACTGACCATTTGATGAGAGCTGTGAACCTAGGTCTTGAAGAAGTAAACGTCCATCTGGACAAAATCCAGGAAGACCAGCAAGGCCAGGCGAGGCCAGGCCAGAGGAGAGCTCGTGGCAGGAGGAACAGCCGGTCATTTGACGGCCAGGACATGGAAGAACGTTTTGAAGACAACCGTTCCCTCAGGGCCAGGAGAGGCCACAGGAACCGGGATGAAGAAAACCCATTTGCCAGAAGGACGGACGATGGGCTTGGTGGACTTAAGCTGAAAATTCCTACCTTTGATGGTAAGAATGATCCGGACGCCTATCTAGAATGGGAAAGAAAAACTGAGCTTATTTTTGATTGTCAAAACTTTTCAGAACTTAGGAAAGTAAGACTAGCTGCTGCTGAATTCAGTGGCTATGCCATTAATTGGTATGATCAAGTAGTTTCTCTTAGAAGAAGGATAGGAGAAAGTCCAATAACTACTTGGCAAGAACTAACAGAGCTAATGAGAAAAAGATTTGTTCCTAGCCATTATAACAGGGATCTTCATCAGAGATTGAGACGTCTGACCCAGGGAACAAAGAACGTGGAGGACTACTTCCAGGAGATGGAAACCCTTATGCTCAAAGCTGATGTTGAGGAGGATTTAGATGCAACTTTGGCTCGCTTTCTGGCAGGATTGAACCGAGAAATGCAAGACCGGTTGGAGCTCCAGGAGTTTGAAAGCGTGGAGGACATGCTCCACAAAGCAATCCTGATTGAACAACAGGTTAAAAGGAGAGGTCTCTCTAAGCCTGCCTATGCACCAAAACTGGCCTATGCACCTAAGCCAAACTACCAAGATAAAGGTAAGTCCCCTCTTTCAGCAAATACCGAGTTTAAAACTAACCAATCTACACGTGTTGATAAGGGCAAAACTGTGGAATCCACGAGTAGAGCCAGAGATATCAGGTGTTTCAAGTGTCACGGATTAGGACACTATGCCAACAAGTGCCCGAACCAGAAGGTCATGATCTTGCTTGACAATGGGGAAGTGGAATCCGAGGATGAGGAGAAAGAAGACACCAGACCAGTCTTTGACGAGGAAGAACCCTTTGACTATCCGGCCCAAGGAAATCTCCTTGTGACCATGAGATCACTAAGTGTCCAACCCAGGACCAGTGACAAAGAACAGAGGGAGAATCTCTTTCACTCTCGTTGCTTAATCAATGACAAGGTTTGTTCTCTGATTATCGATGGTGGGAGTTGTACTAACGTGGCCAGTGATGTCCTTGTCAGGAAACTGGGGCTAGAAACCAGACCGCACCCGAAACCATTTAAGCTAGAATGGCTGAATGAAGACGGAGTCCAGCACGTCAAAGAACAGGTCACTGTCCCCATTACCATCGGCCGATACCAAGATGAGGTCGTGTGCAATGTCTTGCCTATGGACGCGAGCCATATCCTCTTAGGCCGGCCGTGGCAATTCGACCGGAAGGCCGTCCATGACGGATACACTAACCGGCACATGTTTGAGCACCAAGGAAAGAAAATCACTCTTATGCCTCTATCTCCAACCGAAGTACATCAAGACCAAGTACAGCTTCGGAAGAGCCGGGAGCTAGAAAAAGAACCAGAACAGGTCAGAAAGTCCAACTTCTATATCAAGCCAAGTCAGGTACAGAAAACTTTGTTTTCTCGTCCATCTTTTATCTTGCTTGTTTATAAAGAAACACTGACAGTTTCTAACGTTCCACTGGAGCTACCGAGTGAACTTAAGCCCATCATGCACAGGTTTCAGGACGTGTTTCCAGAAGAAATTCCCAGTGGGTTACCACCCATTCGCGGGTTAGAACACCAAATTGATTTGGTACCAGGAGCTTCCCTACCAAACCGACCGGCTTATCGCACCAACCCGACCGAAACCAAGGAGTTGCAAAGGCAAGTTGACGACCTAATGGACAAAGGCTACATCAGGGAAAGTCTAAGCCCCTGTGCGGTCCCAGTCTTGCTTGTACCCAAGAAGGATGGAACCTGGAGAATGTGCGTGGACTGCAGGGCCATAAACAACATTACGGTTAAGTATCGCCATCCCATTCCTCGTTTAGATGACATGTTAGATGAATTGCATGGTTCAAAGGTCTTTTCTAAAATAGATCTTAGAAGTGGGTACCATCAGATTAGGATGAAGGAAGGGGATGAATGGAAAACAGCTTTTAAAACTAAGCACGGCCTTTATGAATGGCTTGTTATGCCGTTCGGCCTGACAAATGCACCCAGCACCTTTATGCGTTTAATGAACCATGTACTTAGACCCTATATAGGAGAGTTTGTTGTCGTGTACTTTGATGATATCCTGATTTATAGCAAGAGCATGAATGAACATGTTAGACATTTGGAACAAGTTTTAGATGTGCTTAGGAAGGAACGATTGTTTGCTAATGAAAAGAAATGTATCCTTGGAGCAGATCACCTAGTTTTCTTGGGTTTTGTTGTAGGAGCTGATGGCATCCGTGTCGATGAAGAGAAGGTCAAAGCTATCAAAGACTGGCCCAGCCCAAAGACCGTGAGTGAAGTCCGAAGCTTCCATGGGTTAGCTGGCTTCTACAGGAGGTTTGTCCCAAACTTCAGCACCATTGCGGCCCCTCTGACTGAGGTCATTAAGAAGAATGTGGGGTTCAAGTGGGAACAAGCTCAAGAAGATGCCTTCCAGGCCTTAAAAGGGAAGTTAACTCAGGCGCCCTTACTTGTTCTTCCCGATTTCTTTAAAACCTTTGAAATAGAATGTGATGCATCTGGTGTTGGTATAGGTGCTGTTCTGACGCAAGAAGGAAAACCATTGGCGTACTTCAGTGAGAAACTGGGTGGAGCAACCTTGAACTATCCGACCTACGACAAGGAATTGTATGCCTTGGTCCGTGCCCTTCAAAACTGGCAACACTACCTGTGGCCAAAGTAATTCGTCATACACACTGACCATCAGTCCCTAAGGCATCTTAAGGGCCAACAGAAGCTCAACAAGAGACACGCACGGTGGGTGGAATTCATTGAAACCTTTCCGTACGTCATCAAATACAAACAAGGTAAGGAGAACATAGTAGCTGACGCGCTATCTCGGAGGTATGCGCTTCTTTCTTCTCTTGGAACCAAGTTGTTAGGATTTGAATTTATTAAAGAACTGTACGAGGCAGACACTGACTTTAGGGAACCCTATCTTGCTTGTTCTAGACACGCCCATGGCAAGTATTATCTGTCTGAAGGTTTCCTCTTCTTTGACAATCGTTTGTGTGTACCTCACTGTTCTTTGCGAGAAGTGTTTACCAGGGAAGCTCATGGAGGAGGGTTAGTGGGACATTTCGGTCCAGCCAAGACCCTAAAAGTTCTTCAGGACCATTTCTACTGGACAGGGCTAAAGAAGGACGTGGAAAGGATCTGCAGCCGTTGCGTGACTTGCAAGGAGGCTAAGTCGAAAAGCACAAACCAAGGTCTGTATTCTCCTTTACCAATTCCCTATCATCCCTGGACTGATCTTTCTATGGACTTTGTCTTGGGATTGCCTAAGTCTAGATCAGGTAAAGACTCCATTTTTGTTGTGGTAGATCGTTTCTCTAAAATGGCACACTTCATTCCCTGTTTAAAAACGAATGATGCTTCTCATATTGCCGATCTGTTCTTTAGAGAAATTGTTAGACTTCATGGAATGCCTAGAACCATAGTCTCAGATCGAGATGCTAAGTTTTTAAGCTACTTCTGGAAAACCTTATGGACCAAACTAGGAACTAAGTTACTGTTTTCAACCACTTGTCACCCTCAGACCGATGGCCAAACAGAGGTAATCAACAGAACCCTATCTTCTTTGCTTAGGACGTTAGTTAAAACGAATCTTAGATCGTGGGAGGAACATTTGCCGCACGTAGAGTTTGCATATAATCAATCTGTGCATTCAGCTACCAAACATTCACCTTTTGAAATTGTTTACGGTTTTAATCCACTGTCTCCTCTTGATCTAATTCCTTTACCTGTTGATGAAAGGATAAGTTTAGATGGCAAAAAGAAGGCCAAACTTGTTAAGCAGATTCATGAAAAGGTCCGAGCAAACATTGAAGCAAAGACAAAACAGTATGAAAAGTATGCTAACAAGCACAGACGGAAGGTGGTGTTCCAACCAGGTGACCTCGTTTGGGTACATTTGAGGAAGGAAAGATTCCCAGAGGAGAGGAAGTCCAAGCTGATGCCAAGAAAGGATGGACCATTCACGGTGGTCAAGAAACTTCATGATAACGCCTATCAGCTGGATCTTCAAGGTAAGTACGATATTTCTTCAAGTTTTAATGTGTCTGACTTATCTCCTTTTGTTTCAGATGAACCAGACTTGTGGACAAGTCCTTTTCAAGAGGGGGAGAATGATAGATACCGAGGTACCGAACCAGGCCAGACATTTATGGACCGATCGGAGGATGAAGAGCTAGAACTGGACGGACCGAAGTTTGAGGCAGCACATTATGGGACTTAAGGGGATGATCGAACGTGGGAGTTTCCAGTTAGCACGAGCCGAACCTGACTTGCCCCAAGAAGGTCTCCTTTGCTCCATCCGTGCCCGAGAAACACCAAGCTGAATGTCACCAGAAGTTCAAGGGTCATCTTTGCCGGAAGTTCAAAAGTCATTCTCACCAAACCGCGTGGACCAGAGGCGACTTTGACCTGATCTAAATCTAGTCTAGCTTCATTTATTTTAAGTTCTAGGAAACTTCAAAAAAACTCCTTGTGATACTCTATCTTCTAGCTGCGAAACACTTTAAGTTTGTAAGAACATCATTTTGCAGAAAATAATCGAAGTTTTATCATTTTTTTCTTGAGAGGAAATCTCACTGTTCTACTTGAACATTTCGTTGGTTTTGGCAAGGGTTACTTCCCAAATCAACAAACCTCCTTGGATTCATTGTTAAGGGTTACTTCCTTGAATCTTTGGAGTGGAGAATACCAAGAGTGTTCCGCAGCTCTAGACGGTCTCAATCGATCCACCAGTTTGATCCGTGTATACTAGTAGCTGAAGACTCATTCATATCCAAACATACCCACAAAGAGAACAATCCTACCGAGGGATCCATTAGGGGTGAAGTTCTTCGACCGGCCCGGTTGGTAGTTCTTCGAGTATCTCCCGGTTGAGTAGCCTTCCTTTAAGCTCCTCATGTTCCAGTAAGGTGATGAGGCTTTCCACTTGTTGGTTGAACTCTTCACGTAAGTTCTGAGTTCCTGATCTCGTCCTTGGAGTGTTTCGCATGACTGGCACGGTAACCTCGAGGCCTTCCTGGTCCGGTACTTCGGTAGGTTCACGGGTCGTGGCTTCATCATCCCCTCCATCTTGAAGAGATTCTGACCTCAGAATTGAATCGTCTGCATGGAAAGGAGACAAGTCAGAAACATTAAACGTTGGAGATATAGTTAATTCACCTGGCAGTTCTAGTTTGTAGGCGTTGTCGTTAATCTTCTCCAGGACTCGAAATGGGCCATCTCCTCTTGGTGCGAGCTTGGACTTTCGTTGGGTTGGAAATCGTTCCGTCCGCATGTGTAACCAGACCCAATCTCCTGGTTCGAACGTGACCTCTTTTCGCCCTTGGTCTACGGGTTCCTTATACTTGGCCGTCTTCTTTTCTAAGTTATCCTTAACCCGTTGATGGGGTTTCTTCTTGAAGTCGGCCTTCTGCACTAGAATAGATAGCTTGGGGAAGAGTAGTGAGATCTAACGGGGATAATGGGTTGAACCCATAAACAACTTCGAAAGGGGATTGCCTAGTGGCCGAGTGTCTAGCATGGTTGTATGTGAATTCAATATAAGGTAAACATGTTAACCAGTTTTGCAAATTCTTACTGACCGTAGCTCTCAGGAGGGTTGAGAGTGTCCGGTTTACTACCTCTGTTTGACCGTCGGTCTGTGGGTGGCATGTGGTCGAGAACAGAAGCTTTGTTCCCAGCTTCTTCCATAGGGTTCGCCAGAAGTGTCCCATGAACTTGGAGTCCCAGTCTGAAACAATGGTCCTGGGGATTCTGTGCAGCCTCACGACTTCTTTGAAGAACAAGTCAGCCGTTCGGGTGGCGTCATTGGACTTGCTGCATGGGATAAAGTGGGCCATTTTGGAGAACCGATCCACCACAACAAGGACAGAGTCTCGATGATTAATCTTGGGCAACCCTAAAACAAAGTCCATAAAAATGTCTACCCATGGTAGGTTAGGAATGGGTAATGGCATGTAAAGACCGTGAGGATGGGACCTGGATTTAGCCTTTAGGCAGGTGATGCAGTTGGCACAGAAACTCTCCACGTCTCGCTTCAGGTGCGGCCAGTAGAAGTTTTCCGTTAGAACACTGAGCATCTTGTCTCGTCCGAAGTGGCCCATCAAACCTCCTCCGTGGGCCTCACGCACTAACAGCTCTCTCATAGAACCCTGTGGAATACAAAGTTTCTTATCTTTAAAGAGAAAACCATTTTCTGGTAATAGCCTCCGATTGCAGCCGTGGTGGTCGCCTCAAAAACTTGTCTGAAGTCCGGGTCGTCGGCGTAGGCGTCCTTGATGTGCTCGAATCCCATGATCTAGGCCTCCATGGTGGTGATCAGGGCGTGTCTCCGGGACAGAGCATTGGCTACAACGTTTTCCTTGCCCTTCTTATACTTGATGGCATATGGGAAGGTCTCAATGAACTCTAGCCATTTCGCGTGCCTCCTCTTCAGCGTGGTTTGTCCTCTCAGGTGTTTGAGCGTCTCATGATCCGTGTGAACAACAAATTCATTTGACAGAAGATAGTGTTGCCAAACTTCTAAACACCTTACCAGGGCGTACAGTTCCTTCTCGTAAGTTGGGTAAGTGAGGGAAGCTCCACTGAGTTTTTCGCTGAAGAAAGCGACCGGTTTGCCTCCTTGGGTTAAGACTCCTCCGATTCCTGTTCCAGAGGCATCACATTCTATTTCAAATGTTTGATTGAAGTTAGGGAGTACCAGTACTGGCGATTGGGTAAGGCTCTGTTTGAGCTTCTGAAAGGCCTTATCTTGGGCCGGTCCCCAGCTAAACGGAATGTTCTTCTAGATAACTGCGGTCAGTGGTGCAGCTATAGTACTGAAGTCTCGTACAAATCGCCTGTAGAAACTGGCCAGGCCGTGAAAGCTTCGGACGTGCCCGATCGTCGTAGGGGTTGGCCATTCTTGGATTGCCTTTATCTTATCATCGTCCACCTTTAAACCCTGCGAACTTACCACAAATCCTAGGAAAACAACTTAATCAGTGCAAAAGATGCATTTCTTAAGGTTCGCATAAAGTTGTTCCGTCCTAAGGGTGGACAGGACTTGTTCTAGGTGGTTAAGATGATCCTCTAAACAGGTGTTATACACAAGTATATCATCAAAATAAACCACAACGAACTTACAGATGTAGGCTCTTAGAACGTGGTTCATAAGCCTCATGAAAGTACTCGGGGTGTTGGTGAGGCCGAAGGGCATGACCAGCCACTCGTACAATCCGCGTTTGGTCTTGAAGGGTGTCTTCCGTCGCCTTCTTTCATCCGGACCTGCTGGTAACCACTCCTCAGGTCGATCTTGGAGAAGATCGTTTCTCCACTTAGTTCGTCCAGGAGATCGTCCAGCCTCGGTATGGGATGTCTGTACTTGATGGTGATGTTGTTGATGGCCCGGCAATCAACACACATTCGCCAAGATCCGTCCTTCTTGGGCACCAAGATTACGGGCACAGCACAGGGGCTCAGACTTTCGCGGATGTAACCTTTGGACATCAGGTCCTGGACTTGTCGCTCCAACTCCTTGGCTTCTTCGGGGTTGATCCGGTAGGCGGCTCGGTTCGGCAATGGTGCGCCAGGGATCAAGTCTATTTGGTGCTCGATGCCTCGGACCGGGGGAAGGCTGAGTGGAATCTCCTCAGGAAAGACGTCCACGAACTGTTCCAGAAGCGTCTTGACCGATGGTGGCAAGGGTGTGTCTTCTCCAGAACCTGAAAGCATACCTTCCTTAAAGATCATGAGTAGTACCGTTTCTTTCATAGCAAGAGTTTTATTAATGGTACTAGTGGTTACTAACAGGTTGGTTTTACTTACCTTATCGGCTTTGGCTCCTCGGTCCATGGCCTTTTGAACTTCGAAAACTTCTTGTGGTGCGAGTGGAGCCAAGTTGTGCTTCTTGTTATTGTGCACGAAGCTATAGTAGTTGGTCCGGCCGTTGTGGAGAGTCTCCTTATCGAACTGCCAGGGCCGTCCCAACAGGATATGGCCGGCCTGCATAGGAGCCACGTCACATAATACTTGATCGGAGTACTTACCTATGCTGAAAGGCACTTGGACCTGCTCGCTAATCCGTAGCTCCACTTTTTCATCGAGCCATCGGAGTCGGTAGGGTCGAGGATGTTTGGTCTTAGGAAGACCGAGCTTATCCACTAGGTACCTGCTGGCCACGTTAGTACAGGAACCTCCATCTATTATGAGACTGCATACCTTAGACTCTACGCTACATCTTGTATGGAAGATGTTTTCCCGTTGGATGGTGTCCGGGTCGTACAAGGCGCTGAGGGCTCGTCTGGTGACGAGGATTTCCCCAACTTCAGGATAGTCCATCACTTCTTCTTCTGAATCATCCGGTTCGGGTGGAGCCTCATCCTCGGAATCGTACTCTCCGTTATTTCGGATCACCATAACCCGTTGGTTCGGGCAATCTCTTGCGTAATGGCCCTTTCCCTGACATTTAAAACAAGTAATTTCTCTAGCTCGCGGGTTGGGAAACTTACCTGGTGTAGTGGTAGGTTTCGGGGCTCCTGGGGTGGCCTTCTTGGCCCGGTCATCTACCATGGCCGACTTCCCCTTGTCAAAGCTCCTTGGTTGTTGCGAGCTCCAGTTGGGTTTGGTCCGGCTCATAGCGGCTCCTTTCCGCTTGCTGTGCTGTTCGGCCTGGATAGCCACGTGCAGCAACTCGTCCAAATCGTTGTACGTTTGTCGTTCCACCTTTCGGACGATACGGTCTAGCAAACCGTCCAAGAACTGGGACATAAGAGTCTCGGCCGAATCGTTGACCTCGAGCCGGTTCTTGAGGGTCTCGAATTCTTCGAAGTACTCCTCAACGATCCGGTTCCCTTGGCTCAGTTTCCGGAATCTCTTCTGTAGATCCCTGTGGAATGTAACGGGCACGTACCTCTTTCGGAGGTGATAGCTCATGTTGGCCCATGTGGTAATTGAAACACCCCAACCCGGATACACGACCCAGATCGGTTGTCCCACTTCTTAGTCTCCGAAAGACTAAGGCCCTATCCAAACAACTTAACATTTCTAATCCAGGAGGTTCCTCTATCTACCAATATGCAGAATTTAAAGGAGATAGATAATTAAAAGGAAATTCTTATTGATATAATAAGGATTCGATACAACATGCTAAAGTTTGCCCGTAAGCTTTACATGGACCGATTCTATCCTATCCAGAGCTCCTAACACACACCACACATCATCAGGGGGCCACCGGACCGTGCACCTAGGCTTGGTCCATACTCGGACCAACCTCACGTCCTGAAAAGATATAAGCACGTCAGAAATCGGACTAATCCGTAACCGAACTATGCATATGCTTCCCAGAACCCTTATTTCCCCGTTAGTATAGCCGACGCCTATCCTAACACATCCTAAGACTTTCCCTAATTGTACTTAGTCACTCAACCAACCGCCCCACATGACCAAGTAGCAACTAGGTAGCCTTAGGGACAAACGGACGAGCCATTTTTCCGGAGGAACCAACGGCCAGAGACCGTGGCACTCCTTGGCACGTATCGGCCTTTCGGCCGACCGCGGCACTGCTCCGAGTTCTCGCGACCGGATAACTTGTACTGACCGTAGAGGTGCGGTCACCCAAGGACATGTTCCTACACGTCTGAGGCATGCCGACACTCACACCGGTTCTGTGGGTCTAAGTCGGGACTCGGCCGTGATGGCCTTTGAACCGAACAGGTGCAATCACGCCGAACGGTCACAATGGTTCACAAGCGGACCAGGTCTGTCGGCCGAAGTGGTTTTACCGGCCAAAGACACGTGTTAGCATGTCCCTGGTACGTTTACACACCCGCACTGGTTCACCCTATCCTATTTGCAACCGACCGTAAGGCCCCTTACTCCAAATGGTGTCAATTGCCGAACGGTCACGAAGGACCACAGGTCGTGTCTATCCGACCTTAGGCACCAACCGACCGTCCCGTCTGGGTTCATTACGAACCAGACGATTTCCCATAGGCAACCGGCAGTTCTTTGTTCGCAACTGCTCACAGGCATCCGGACGTGACCACACGGCCGGCTAGGGATTTCTTGTAAAAACATTAGCCCCGCTTAGTTCATAATGACATCAAATTTTTCCATATATTAGGTTCGTTTATGGATTCAACCCGGATCGGCCCATAAACTTGATCCAAGCGCACACAGCGACCCGACCTTGGTAACCATCTTTCGCACTCTAAGAAATTCCCAGGCCAATCTCGAAACAAGGCAACCACTTTCACATTAGTCTGGCCAAAACCGAGTCTCACAGATCAGCCGTATAAGAAAGGTAGAGAGGGAGACAAGACAAGGCAGCAAGACAGAGCCCAGTCAGTCCGGTTCCGGGATTGCAACAGTTGCCACCGGCGATCCAGGATCAACGGTTAGATACGGGTTAGTCAAACGTACCTTTTGGGCTTGATCAGGATCGGCAAGGCCTTTGCCTTTTTCGATGGCCGGAACTCCCTCTTCCCCGGACATCTTTCCCGGTCGTAGCCTTTGTCTTTCTCACTTTCCGATCGTAATCGGTTATAACTCTCTTTTCTTTCTGTTTTACGGTTTTCCTCTGCAGGAACTGATGCCAGACAAGTCGCAGGGGCCCTGGTATTTATAGACGAGGCCCTGGCCTATTCGACAGGCACCAATCGACCAGTCGCCTCCTTTTAGGAAGGGTCGCCCTGGTTTGTGGTGTCCCTACGAACAGGTACTTCTTCCCCATACCCCTTTGCCTGTCGCACCAACTGCCCATGGACACTAGCTGACCCAGCTAGCTCACTAGGTCACCAGCTGGTCACAGCTGCGGGTCACTCCCTCCAGCTGACCGAGCTGGCCGTGAGCTGAACCAGCTGACCCAGCTGGAGTGTCACTATCCGAACTGGACCGTGAGCTGCCCCAGCTAACCTCAGCTGATGTTCTTACTCGGGCCTAGCTACTACCCATCATCCCTAGCTCGGATAAGGTCCAATGTCCCTTCCAGCTATCTCCCTCACGGACCGTGACCCTTAATGACCAAAGTCTTTCGACCCGGCCTCTCTTTCTGGCCCCATGGTCCGTACTCGGCCTTATTGTGGATTCGGGTCGTTACAGTAATGGGGTGCAGGTGTCGCCTCCTCCGTTCGGCCACCTCTCGATCCCACCAGGCCAGCGCGTTATCAGTAAGTTGGGCCGCGGCCAACGTCACCTTTCGTACATCCGAGTAGTTGTAGTACTCGAAGATGTACTCCATCCTTCTCTCCCAATCTAGGTAAGCCTCCGGATTAATCCTTCCTGCAAAAGTGGGAGATGTTAGTTTTAAATCCTTACCTTGCCAGGGCGGCTCCTCCTCTGACTCCCGGTGCCTGTCCCGGTCGTTACCCACACGGTGGTGGTCACGCGTACGGTCAGTCCTGGATTGATCGGGTGCCAGTGGTGGTCTTACGTCCCGTGTACGTTCGCGGGTATTCGTCGTGTCCGACGTGTACTCTTCTTCAGATTGTCGTTGTTCCAACCTATCCAAACGCTCCTGCATGGTCTGGAGATTGCCGAGTATCTGGGCAAAGGCATCATCGCTTGTGCTTCCCATGGCTCCCTAAAAATAAACCCTAAAGACCAAGTGAGGCTATGGGCTTTTGAGTCGAATAAATGAAACAACAAAAGGAAACAAACTAATTATTCCTTAACTAATAATGATTGACAATGACAAGGCAATATTCAACTACCACTAAATGGAAATCGAATAAACAGGAAAAGGCAAGATCAAACAAAAGGAAATATGCAATTTTTTTTTTTTTGTAAACTATCGATTATGGAAAGTCTAATGCAAACCCTAGTTTCAGATGCAAGGCTATGCGGCTATGAAGATGCAGCAGTTCACAACAGTAAACAACAACAGCAAAAATCACGCAGCTAACAACCTACACAAACGATCTACTACGAAAATGAAACAACAAACGATAACAATTTTTTTTTTTTAAAAAAAAAAGATGAAGCAAATCGCAAAACTTGAAAGGTGAATAAGCAAGGAAAGGATAGTTACAACCTGATCTACGAGCCTACGCTCTGATACCAGATGATGTAGCCCCAAAAGGATTGGATCTACACGGGGTTGAGGTTGTGATCCGAACAACTGGCCTACAGGCACTCTTTGCTTGGAAGTCACGGGATGGAAGCTCCTTGACTGGCCGAAAGGCACTCTTCAAGTTACTCAAAAGATGAACTGGACGATGGGGAATTGAGGACACCACACAAGGGATGGAAGTTCTTTGTGATAAGTCTAAAAACCGGTTCTCTTCAGGGATTCACACCCAAGAAGATAGGATGGCTAGGGTTTTTAGAAGAATACTCGGGTTCTTTATTGATATGTGTAAAAGTTATACAGACTGAATGAGGGGACTTTATTAAATAGTCCTGCAGCCTTGACCTACTTGGGTTGAAAATACAGAATTAAGAAAAAGGCCTAACACTTGGCCAAAATTGCTAACAAGTCCCTAACGCAAAAGAAAGAAAAAGGAAACAAAGAAAAAGGAAAGAAAGCCTGCGCACAAAAGAAAAGGAAACTTGTTAATAAAAACCATAAGTACGAACTTACCGTGGTTCGATCCCTGGTGGCTGACTGTGGGCTGGGCCGCCTTCGACCATCTGAGCTGATGTAGAAGTTGGTTGCTCCATTCCAGGCGCGACGGCTGATATGTGGAGAATGCTGGTGGTCGCTAACCCTTGTAGCATCGGCAAGAACATGATGTCCTAGGGATTGGTCGTTGGCTCATGGGTGGTTCCGGTTTGTTCCATTGTTTGGCCTAAGGTGGGGTGAAGTTCTTTGACCGGCCCGGTTGGTAGTTCTTCGAGTATCTCCCGGTTGACTAGCCTTCCTTTAAGCTCCTCATGTTCCAGTAACGTGATGAGGTTTTCCACTTGTTGGTTGAACTCTTCACGTAAGTTCCGAGTTCCTGATCTCGTCCTTGGAGTGTTTCGCATGACCGACCGGCACGGTAACCTCCAGGCCTTCCTGGTCCGGTACTTCGGTAGGTTCACGGGTCGTGGCTTCATCAGATCGGAAGATATTAAGAAGTTTTTTGTTTATAGAGAAGGAAAAGTACTCTGTACGTACATAAAAATTTTGATCTACCAAGTGTTTGTCAAAATTCCTGAGAGAGAGAATTTTGTGGTTTTATTAACATTAGAGAAAGCAAATGTGTAGCAATCCATTTGAAAAAAAAAAAAAATGTTTCGCCATCAAATGATGCTAAAGACCAAGCATGATTATATTCTATTTAAGAAGCTTTCGCAGACTTGATACCTTATTTTTATGTTTTAGAAAGACTTTTCTAAATTTATATTCATTCATTCAAAACATATTATTCACTTTTTTGCTTTTGGGTCAATGGTCTTGGTTATAAGTTTATATGAGATATTTTCTGGATAATATGTACCAACTCTTTGAAATTTACTAACTCTTCAAAATGTAACCATTGAAAAAGGCTTTCCTCCAAACTTATTAATATGTAGAAATGTTTCATAACTTTTGGAATTTATGAAGCTTTTTAAAATTTTTAGGAAAGATTATTATAATTGAGGATACTCATGCTAAATTATATATTAATTACTAGTTGATAAATTACAAATTTAGGAAGTTTTTTTAACTTTTAGAAAGGTTTTCCTAAATTTTTAAAATACCAATATAATGCTAAAAACACTGTGATTGCTCAACTTTCGGGTTAATAAACAGAATTTTTGTTCCGATATAAACAAAACACCAAATTTATAAAGTTCTCCTACATATTTAGGAAGACATTCCTAATACAATGGTACAAATGAGATTTTTTATGTTTATTTATATAACAACTAAAATTTGGTTAGATATGTCACATTGTGACAATTAATAATTATTTATGTTTACTTGAATGCTTAGTAAGTTTATAAATGGTCAAATCATTCATCACAAAATGTATAGATGATAATTGTTGTGCATATTTAGATAATAACTCAAAATTTAGAAAGTCATCATACATATTTAGGAAAGCATTCCTAAAACATAAAAATGATATTTTGTATACTTCAATACCACTCAAATTTGATCAAATTTATATGAAAGATTTCTCAAAGGATTTATGAAGTAATTTTACACATTTAGGAAAGCTTTCCTAAATCGTATAAATATGAATTTTTATTAATTTATACAACAAATAAATTTAGGAAGCTGTTATACATATTTATAAGAGCTTTCTTAAACTGTATAAATGACATCTTTTAGAAAATGATTCATTTGGTCACTGACTATCAATGTTTCAACCCAGTTCCGGCTGATAAAAGCTCTGTAGTACCCATTGGAGAAGAAGATGATGCTGTCCCATTGAATCCAAAGAAATTCAAGAAGACATTGTTTACTTGTTGTTAACTTAAAGTGAGATCCCAAGTTAACCTTGTGTAAGCTTGTTGTGTCCTTATTATTTTAAAGACACTTTTTAAAGATTGAGAAAGACAATAGAAATTGTTAAGAAGATCTTATTAAAATTTGTATGAGTATTATTAGATATCTAGAAATGTTAGTTTTGGAGTTTATAACATTTTCTTGATTTTTAGGAAATTTTTTTACAAATTTAAGAAGGCCATCCTATATCGTATGTTAATTACCAGATCAAAAACAAATAAACTTTTAGAAAGGCTTTCCTAAAAAAATTTTAAAAAGTTTCTATTGTTTTAATGATACTTTTTAAAGATTGAGAAAGACATTATAAACTTTTAGAAAGATCTTATTAAAATTTGTATGAGTATTATTAGATATCTAGAAATGTTAGTTTTGGAGTTTATAAAGTTTTCTTGAATTTTAAGGAAGTTTTTTTTTACAAATTTAGGAAGGACATCCTAAATTGTATGTTAATTACCAGTTGACCAAATACAAATTAAGTGAGTGTTTATAAACTTTTAGGAAGACTTTCCAAAAAAATTTAAAAGTTTATCTATCGTTTTAAGAAGATTTATGAAGCTTTTAAAATTTTTAGGAAAGATTCTTATAAATTTAGAGAAGCTTTCTTAAACTATTTGATTAAATAAAAATTTAGAAAGATTAAAACATTATGTGGGATAACAAAATTTTGACATTTTAAGAAATATTTGTAGACATCTATAATTTATTTCTAAGCTTTTCCGGAAGGCATTACAAATGTTTAGTGTTATGAACAAGAGAGAAAGGAGAGAAGATTTCTGTGTGTTTTATTCCAAGTAGAATCAGTCCTTTATATAGGGACTTATGCCTAGAGAATATCTAGGATAGATACAATTATACTCAGAATATACTTAGGAATATTCTAGGGATAAACCTCATAATGTACATCCATATCTATAATATATAGGATATCGAGATTATCCATAACACTCCCCTTTGGATGTCCATTATGAAAAATGGTTTGTAATGCGCTTAAGATGTTGCCTCATTAAAAACCTTACAAGGAAAACCCAATGGGAAAAACCATAGTTAATGGAAAAAGAGTGCAACACGCATTACTCCCCCTCATAAAGACATCACTCTAAATCTGTGAGACGAAATAATCTAATATGATGAAATAGCTTCTTGAAAGTAGCGTCTTGGTAAATATGTCTTCAAAATCTTCACTTGAATGAATTTGTAGAGCACTTATATCACCATTTTATGCAGTTTGTTGAACTTGTTGATGGTTCATCTAGATCATTCTCTTTGATTCTTTTGATCTCATTAATATGTAAAAACACTTTAGAGGGATGATAGACATTCATTCTCGAAGTTATAGCATTCTTTTTAGGTGTCTATCATTTGTGTGTTCTTTATTTGCCTCGTTAAAACCTTGTCATGGAAAAACCCAATGGGATAAAAACCATGATAAGGAAAAAGAGTACAGTCACACACATTATCATATTTCTCCCCTGGAAGTAACATCTTCAGGATATGCATTCTGATCATAAATATCATCTTTTAAAATGGAGTATAAATTTAGTGAATAAACTCGTTTGATTTAAATATAATGTCTCAAAACATTGGATTTTTGGTCCATAATGTCATTTTGACATAGATGATCATTTCTCGATCTATTTGGACTTCAATCCAAATCTCTTTACTGATAATATTTTGTACTTTTGTATTGTGCATACTTGTACATACGAGTTATTCATAATTTTCTTATAAAACTTACTATTATGACTTTCTTTCTTGTCATATAAGATCTAATCTTTCAATCATGAAAGATTAATAACTTGCTCAAGTTCTATAAGAATCTTTTGAGATAACATCTCTTTTTCTAAATTTTACATTTGGAATGCATAAAGACAATGTTGTCTTTTCAAGATTGTTTCTTTCAAACTTCAACATGCTATAACTCTTTAGGAATTATATTGAGATCCACGATCCCTTATATCTCCACCATACTAGTTGTGATAACTCTCCATGAGTTTCAACTGTTTTTGAATTAAGGATCATTTGATCCATAATCCTTATATAAAAATACACATGAGTATATTGACTCATCTTATAATGTTCACTTTTGTGATCATACCCTATAAAACATATTTGCTTTAATTCGATCGAATAACTTGAGTTCCCGAAAACATAAATTTGATATTGTAAATCCTTCAAGGATTTTATCTTTCAGGGTTGTTCACATAAGTATCATTATCCAGTGGGTCGTTTCAGTCAAGTTCTTCATGTATTGTCAGACTGATAATGAACTTGAAAATAGTTGCCTCCACCACAAAAGATTATGTCTCTTCATAATCATTTTTCTTTAGCACAAGTCTCATTTATGTTCCACTGGTTCTACACCTTTAGGTGTATGGACTACTAGTCCAAATACTTCTCTCTTTCTACGAGAGTTTAGATCTTTGTCTATTGCTTCATTTATAATTTGACCAATTGTGTACACTTTTCAATAGACTTTGTTTCATGATCCTCTTTCTCATTCATTATATCAACTGCTATATTGCATACAAAAATATCATCGACGTCGATTTGCTTATTGGTTCTTTTTATTCCATACATGACATAAATTATTGAGATCTCTTCATTGTCTCAGGTACCTGAATTTCTTTCATTGTCATGTTCAATGTCTCTTCTTGAGATCATTCAAAATATTTTTCTCTCGGTTTGACCATTTTCAACTTATGCTCTTTTTCTTTTCCGAGAATTCTTAGAACCAATAGGTCTATCACGCTTCATGCGATCTTTAGACTCACTAGCAGTTTGATATTATCTTTTAAGGACATCAAATCTTATTGGAGCATTTACAGCTGGTATGTGTCACTTTATCACTCTCTTTAGGTCAGTAAATATATCTGGCAACTGAGTTACTCTACTCTATAGATGAATTATCCTTTTGGACTCTTATTGCACTTTCTTTAGTTCAAGAATCAATGATAATTCATTCCAACTCATTTATTTCTCCAGCTATTTATTTTCTCCCCCGAATGTTGGAAATATTGACTCATTTAAATTTCAGTCTACTACTCGAGCCTTACTTAAATCCTTCTTGGATGGCTCTAAATTCTTAATACTATTCTTAAGTATTAATGGAGATTCGTATCCAACATATATTATCAACCTCATTTGAGGATCCATCTTAAAGCTCTGTGGTGGAGCAACTAGAATGTACATTGTACATCAATATTTCTTAGATGGAATATATTTGGTTCCTGATCAAAAACCAATGATGGGGAAAAACTATATATTTCTTGTTGGCTTAATGCGAGTTAATGTTGCTGCATTTTCTGTATGAACATATGCTACTGAATGTTCAACATGTATCCCAATGGGTATAATGTAGTCATCAAAGACTCATGAATTTTCACCAGTATGATTAAGATGCATGGTAGATGATCAGTCCACCAACATCTTCTTATATCCGTTAATAGATTCCAAATCTATTTTGGTTGGTGAAAACCGTATTATCAGCTTCTCTTATGAGCAACCAGTATATGATAAATCATTCAGGAGAAATTTATAGTTCTTTAATGAATGTTTTCATGAATTATCTTTCGCATTTTCATTGAACCGTAATGGTCTAACCGGTTCATGCCAAACAATAGTAAACTTCTAGTTTACCAATATCTTTTATCTCCATTACACTAATCTTTGTGTACATTTCTTTCACTTACTGTCTCAACATGATTTGTCTCAAAATCTCATGAATTTACTTCATGGAGGATTCATCAATCCCAGTTTTTGTGATAACATAATCTTTTGGATGTTTCACTTATTATAGAATATGAGATTCTTTAACTCTCCCCTTCAAGATGATAATACTGCAAGTTTATCAATCTTGAATTAAATCTCATTTTAGATCACCAACATAACATACCATACTTGGGTCATATATTTTATATTTGATCCTTCTATATTTTGAGACTTAGAGAACATAATGCATCAAGTATTTGAAATACTTTAAAGATGACTTATCAATCTCACTTTGAGCGTAAATATCATCTTTTAGATTTTCCACTTACTGTGGATGTGAGATTCCTTAATTCTCCCCCTCGAGATGATGAGACTACATGTCATCAACCTCGAACTGACTCTCACTAAATTTCTTTTGAGACTTGGGATAGTTCATTGCATTAATGAATTCAAATTGTATTTCCATATACATTCATATATATGCTCTTCTGGGGCTTTCAATATGTTTTAACTAATTTGTATTGTACTCATACTTGTTTCTTAATTTTATCATTTTTAGATGATAGAAATATCTCTTGTTTATTACCATTTTTATTTTCTCACTTCTGGTGAGAATCTGAGTTCTTAAAAAGAAACTTCTCAGTCTGACATTCTTATCCACATATACATTTATGACCACTTCTATAGCAATTTCTGGTCAATATTACTGGTATGGTCATTTTCTTTTATTGTATAAGATGTCACATTCCCTTAATGGAATGGACCATAACCAACAAGATGTGACTTATAGTTTTCCATCAATAATTCATTCTTATATCTCTCTTTATGTTAATCTGAATATTATTTGTGTGGAAAATAGAGTATGTCTTCTCTAACATCTCTGCATCATTGATTTTTATTTCCACATCATTCCAACTTTGAAAATAATCTCCAACATAGTTAATATTTATTTACATCTTTAGATTCAAAGATTCATAATGAGTTTTATGTAATGTCACATTCTTGGTGATCATTAATATCTTTAGATTGCTTTACAGAATTTGTGGATATTTTTCAGTCAAATATTTGAACTTGAGACTATTAAAAAGACAATGGTGATAAAATTTAATCATAAAAATATATCAAATTCTATATTGTAGATATTATCATGATTATTATATTAAACCAAAACAATAATATTTCTACAAACTCATCTCATTAATAATTTTTTATTTTTTTATTATCATACCATTAAACAAGGTTCATAACCAACCAATTAATTTACTAATAAAATTGTTAGATTTTATATTATCAAAATTTAATTGACCATGTATTGATATAGATCATAACATATAGAATATACTTATCTCAATTAGGAGAAGTGTAGCGGAGACCGAAGATCTGACATGAAGATGGTATGGAAAACACTTCATGTTTCTCAGCTAGGTAGAATCTCATACAAAATCTCGTCATTGTAAAAGATAAATAAAACTCTGAAATATTCATAATTTTGCTCATGAAAACATTAACAAATCCAAATAATTAAATTTGAATAAAAATTTAAAATAATGAATAAAAATCAATGATGCCTGAAAAATTAACTATGACTTGGTTTATACACAAAATTTCAAAATCAAATCAAAAATACAATTTAGCCATTGTCATCTAGATTTTTTTTTTTATAATTTATTTTAGTAAAATAATCCTTAAAAAAAATCAGGTATATCAAATAATAAAATCAAATCACTGCTTAGGTCTATCCAAAATTAAGCGAATTTAATTTAGATAATTTTGACCAAACTAATTAATACAAACAAATAGATTTGATAATTTAAACAACAATAATTTTATTGACCATATATTTATATCAAACCAATAAATTTACTAAACCAAATCTCAAACCAGTAAATTCATCAAATCTCAGAGTTATAATCGGTTGCTGTAGAACTATTACTTGGTATTTAATAAATTTCAAGTAGAGTTTGTGGGTTTTGGGAATAATCAAAGGAGATTTTTATTGATGAATGAAATGTGTTTAATAAATTACAAAAGAGTTGTGTAAAATTGCGGATGCCTTTCCTGGTGAAAGTCCTCTTCTATTTATAACTTCTCTCCACCGACCTTAGCCCTTCCATAGAGTTTATCTTCATCCCTTTCTGATATGCCGCGGCGAATCTTCCTTACGATATTCCTTTTGTTCTTATCCTTAGAGTGGATAAACTCCACAAATATTATCTCTTTGTTAGTATTTTTCGGGCCTCCACACACCAAAAAGGCCGAGGCGAATTCTTGATGGGCTTTTCAGGAGGTGCGCAGCCCGTATCCAACAGTTGCTCTAACTTATAAAGCACTGGATCTGCAGCAGCAAACTTTGACTATACTAATCAGTAATCAAACAAACTGAATCTATCAATGATTTTCTTATCAATTATTTAATAATTCTCAATCCATGAATGAAAAAAAAGTAAATATTTATCAACACACATCATACCATGCATGCAAAATATTAATACGAATCATGCATGCAGAAACCAACGTCACAGATTTACATATTAATATGCTATGAAAATAATTTAGTTACATGAGCCATATTGTTACGTGCGAAAGCATGTTTCATGTCATAAAACAAATAAAAATAAATGCCAGTAAAAAAAGTCTGAAGATAACTAGATTTAATCATTAAGTACTAGTATAGATTCACCATACGATCAATAAGTAATAAAATAATATAGCATGCTCTATAATACGAACAATTAAATTATAATAAGAGCCGATTAGTTATGTGAACGTGAATATAATACGAACGATTGAGAGAGATTGGATCAAACAAAAGAGTAAATATTTTTTTCAGATGGGGATTACTATTGCTCAGTGGTTAGGGTTTTAGATTTTGCTCAGGATTAGAGTTTCGTACTGTTATGAACAAGAAAGAAAAGAGAGAAGATTTCTGTGTGTTTTATTCCAAGTAGAATCAGTCCTTTATATAGGGACTTATGCCTAGAGAATATCTAGGATAGATATAAATATACTCAGAATATACTTATGAATATTCTAGAGATAAACCTCATAATGTACATCCATATCTAAAATATATAGGATATCGAAATAAGTACTATTTGATTAAATAAAAATTTAGAAAGATTAAAACATTATGTGCGATAACAAAATTTTGACATTTTAAGAAATATTTGTAGACATCTATAATTTATTTCTAAGCTTTTTTGGGAGGCATTACAAAATGTTTAGAAGGCTTTTCTAAATTTTGGGCGGATATTTATACAACATTCTAATTTGGTCTTCTTTCTTGCTCGAAAACCAATTCAAGCTTCTCCACACCTTCGTTCAACCGATCCCCTACTTCTCGTTGACAATGCCTGCAAACAAAAGAAGAAAAAAGAAGCAAAAGATCTCATTTAAGTGATATATGATAGAATAAGATGGAACAATAGAATTCTTAAGGAGCTTGTAACGTCTTTCTTGTTGTTGTGAATTGAGGAGTCTGAACTTAGCACAAAGAGAAGCATGTTCCTTTCCAACAAATAACACTTTCTTTCTCAGAGAATAAACTTTTCCTAACAGTGTGAATCAGAGAAAAAAATAATTGATGGAGATCCCATGTCTCTGAAATCCAAAATCCACCGTGAATCACCAGACTCTGAGTCAATGAGCTCCAAACCAACATACGTGACCTTCAATTTCTGTGGATTGAAAAGCAATTTCACTTGGCAACAAAAGCTCAATGATTCAATTCGTAAAAAAGGCATTGTTACAACCAGTTGCAAATTGTCAACTATCTTCAAACCCCTTTCACATCATCTTCTACATACAATTCACCTTCTGGTATCGTAACACAGAACTAGAAATCAAAAAGCTTCACCGTCCAATTCTCATCAATTAAATGTTGTGGAATTTATATTCCGATGAATTTTAGTCTCCGGAAACGTCGTGTGGAGATAAGACATGGAGCTCGCGATCTCTTTAGCAATCTACAACCTCAATCTCTCACGATCTCGATCTCTTTAGAGAGAGCAGCTCTAAAAGAGAAAGAGCTGAGGAACAAATCGTGAGAGAAAGAGCGAGAGTGAAACAGAGAAAACAGAGAAAAGAAAAGAGAAAAAAAAAAGATGATTGACAATAAAAATAGGAAAACGATATGTCACTTTCCATGTTGAAGAGACGTCATTGATGGAGGTGTTTTGGCGATTGAGTTGTTTTGACAGATCTGAGATTATTATCGTGTCATCGTCTAGGATGAAGACGATGAAATAATTTTTTTTATGTGAGAAAAAGGGGTAACCTTGTCTTTTATCCTTATTAATGAAACATTTTCTCCGTTTTTCCCATACAATTCATTTTGGTCAAATAAACTCTAAAATTATACATTTAAGGGTATTCCTCTATTTTTTATTCATTTAAACCTTGTATATACTATTAAAATAGAATACATTATAGAAAAAACTTTATCTACAGTGTTATATTACGATTTATGCTATTGCAATTTAGTGAAAGTTAAATTTCATTAAGAATAATAATGTTAAATCAATTTCTAACTAACTAATTCATAATATCTTTCAATATCTCGTTTATTAATTATAAAAAATCTTATACAAATATTTTTAATCTATTTTATTTTTTAAAAAATATTAATATTTTCGTATTTGTTACTAAAAATTAATTTTCATTAAATTTTGATTTATGAAACAAAATAAATAAAAATCTTTTGATATATATATATATATATATATATTCCATAATGTTAAATACAACCAAATGAATTAATCAACCAATTATTTTTATAAGTTCTAAACAAATATAAGTATTTATACACATAAAATAATATAAGTATATATATTATGGTTAAAGTTTATACTATTAAAATATGAAACATTATAGAAAAAACTTTTAGTCATGTGTTGTATTACATAAAATGCCATTGTGTTTTAATAGTTTTTTCAAATGTTGATTAAAGGTATTTTAGTCAAACAATATATACCAATTATGATTAAAATTTAAATCAAAACTAAATCAAATTATATATTTTTGGATATCAAATCTCTTTTTGGTAAATACATTTAAACACCAGTTAAATAATTATCCAAAATATCTAAAATATATTTTTTATGAGATTTTGGATGATGCATTTTTTTAAAAAAAAATGTAATTAATATCAATTAACAAAATTCGTAATTAATATTAATATGTTATAATGAATTAATGTTTATCTATAAAACGAAAAAGAATATACTATAATATCTTCATTTATATGATATATATATATATATATTTTTTTTTTTTTTTGAATTTAAAAAAATGATAATTATTATAATATTTTTTTACAATTACGAATTTTTATAGTTTGTTCGATAACAAAATTTAAAATATTTAGACAATGGTAAAATAGGTTAAAAAAAACTAATTAATATATTCTGATTATACAAACATTACAAATGATTAATACAAGACAAGTTTAATAGACAGATTCATAAAATTGTTATTATTATTATTTAAACATATAAACTTCATTATAAAACTATTAAAGCAAAAAATAATGATTGAATAGATTATATAGTTTTAGCATCTACTTTATAATAAAACTATTAGCACATGTCAAATTATAACTTTCACATATACATCTTTCATAAAAAATAAAAATATTGAAAAAAAATCAATTAAAAATATCATCCGCTCTCTAAATATATTAAAAATGTATAGTATATTTATATTAAAAAGGTAAAATTGTGAACATATATTAAATTTTTAAATTTATAAATAAACATTATTCAATAAAAAGCTAATAAAATGCAAAGAAAATTTATGTCCTTAGCGACGGGCCAGAAGCTAATTTCACATTAAATCAATAAACTAGACAATCATAAACTATTGGTCTTTGTGAGTTTTAGAAGCTTTTATCAACATTATTTCTCTATATATTTAGATTGTATGCAGTTTAAAAGCTAAATAAACTTTTTTAATATGGTCAACACCCTAAATAACTATTGATTCTATAAAAGGACAATCTTAAAGTTAGAAACGATTTTCTAAATAGTGAGAAGAAACACTAACACCGTTTATTGCAGAATTTTGATTAATTACTAGTCACTGTTGATTAATCCACGACGATCAATTATTAGCAAACCTGTAATATTGATTTGCATAGTTTAATTAATTAATTGATTCCAAATTCTTTTACTTAAAATATAGAAAAAAACATATGGCATAAGAGTTGAAGTTAAGAATCTTGTTACCTTATGATTTTTTATTCTCTTGCATGCACAAACAATTTTTCCTAACAAAAGAATTATTTAAACAAAAAATAATGAGATCTCATGAAGTTCATGACAGTCACATACTACATGTGTGTTAAAAGATGTAATATTATAATCAAATAAATAATTGTTGAACTTACATAAAAAATGAAACAGGGGAGAGAAGGGGAGAGGGGCGTTGAATCGTATGGGGAAGATGAGTCGGTCTGATTTTGTTTTTCCTTTTTCAACTAATTTACATATCACAAATTTACATATATTTGTATACAAGATAATTGTAAATTATCTCATCAACTTATCTCTTATATATGATGTTATCTATATTTATATGATAAATATATCTAGTATATAATAATAAAAAAACATATATATTTATATATATCACTTCTTTATTGATTTAAATTAGTTTATTTACATCAAATATTTTAACTGATGCAAATTAAGATAAACTAAAATAATTTTTAGTTTAATTGATGTTAAAAAAAATTACATCAATTTGAACAAATTTAAATAACTGTATCTATTTTTATACAAGATAATTGTATATTTAAAACAATTAAATATTTAACTAACTTATCTCTTATATGTGATGTTATCTATATCTACTTGATATAAATCTATAATATTTATACTATTAAATCAAGAAACATTATAGAGAAACCTTTAGTCATGTGTTATATTATATGTAATACCACTGTATTTAAGTATTTTTTTCAAATGTTCATTAAGGGTATTTTAATCAAATGATATATCTCAATTATGATTAAAATTTAAATCAAAACCAAATTTTATAATATCTTTTTAAATGGCAGAATATCTTTTTAATATTTCCAAAATTTCAAATAAAATCAAAACTTTCAATATCTTTCAATATCTTATTTATTTTAAATGTAAATGTATGTTCCTATTTAAATTATAACAAAATTTTATACAAATATTTTTGATATATTTTAATGTTTTTTTATTATTATTAATTTCGCAATTAATATTAAGAATTATTATAAATTAATTTTAATTAACTTTTGATATCATTACAATTATTTGATGGGACATCTTAATTGATGGGTTAGCCTATTTTATTTTTATAGATCTGAAATTACATTTTTCAAACCAAAATAATTGTTTTATGAAAAACAAAATAATATTCAAAATAAAATGGTATTATATATAATATTTAAAAATTATAAATATGAATGTATATATATACAAATCGATAAGCATATTATATAATCATACTATAACTATATAATTAATAAAATTATATAGTATTACCATCTATTTCAAAATAAAAGTACTAAGATATCTAAAATTATGACTTTCACAAATATATTTTTCATACAAAATACAAAATAAAAAAATCAATTAAAAATATCATCTATTCTCATAATATATTAAAACTATATATTACATTTATGAAAGAAAAAACTGATAAAATATCTTAAACTTCTAAATTTATAAATATGTATTATTAGTATGTTTCAAAAAATTGAATAAAAAAAGAGAGAATTTGTCAAATAACCATAAAACAAAAATAATTAAGAATCTTACCAAAAAACCTAGATCTAAGGGTGGGAATTTTGCGACATTGGGAGGTTTTGGTTAGATAGTTTTTTTTAATGGTTATTAGGTGTAATTTCTCATAAAAAAAGAATCTCGTTCTTAGGACGGGTCAGAATCAAATTTATAATATTAAAACAGAAAACATTATAGAAAAAACATTTAGTCATGTGTTATATTACATAAAATGTCATTGTCTTTTAATGGTTTTTTCAAATGTTATTAAGGATATTTTAGTCAAATGATATATATATATATATATCAATTATGATTAAAATTTAAATCAAAACCTAAATCAAAGTATATCTTTTTGAATATATTTTTGAAATCTTTTTTTGGTAAATGCATTTTAAATTTTTTTGTAATATATATTAATTTACAAAATTCATAATTAATATTAACTAAAAAAATCGTAATTAATATTAATATATTATAATGAATTAATTTTTATCTATAAAAGGAAAAAAATGAAAATATTATAATATCTTCATTTATATGTTTCAGAAATGAATATATTTCTACAATTACGAATTTTTACAGTTTATTCCATCAAAATATGTAAAATATCCATCAATTAATTAAAATATTTTGAATATAAAACATTAGAAATAGCTAATACAAAACAAGTTTAATATATGAATTTCATAAACTTTTAATTATTATTATTTAAAATGTAATCTTAATTATAAAACTATTAAAACAAAAAATTAATAATAAACTAATTAAATACATTATATAGTTTTATTATCTACTATAAATAAAACTGCCAACACATATCAAATTATAACTTTCACAAATATTTCATTCATATAAAATAAAAAGTATAAAAACAAAAACCAATTAAAAAATATTATCCACTCTCAAAATATATTAAAAATGTATAGTATATCTATACTATTATTTGCGAAGTGATTTTCTCGAATCGAGCTCTCACGTTTAAAGTTACAGTGGTTAAAGTCATTGTTGTCCTTAATGAAAAATTTAGTTTATATTATATTTTTAATTTATATCGATGTCAAAATATATACATTATTTAAAATAACTTAGATAAACTAAAAACATAGATTAGTTAGAATAGTTTAGATAAAATTAAAATTTATTATTATAAGAATAGTATAAATAAACTAAAAATATAGAATAGTATAGATTAAGTTAGCATTATTATTACATTTAGACTTATTCAAAAAAATATAAAATTAAAAAAAGATAAAAAAAAAAAGAAAAATGGTTATGTTTGTGTGTATACATGTGTAGATTTTTTGTTGTACATTAAATCTACAAATTATTTAATTGTGGAAGGTGTGATAGTAAAAAAAATAACTTTTGCACTCCTAATGAAAAATTAATGTAATATATTCAATATTCCAATTAATATACTAAAAGTATATTTCAGAGTTTTTATTTGTATTAATATCAACAAAATATAGATTAGTTCAGAACTTAGAAAATCACTTTGAAAATTTTTTTGATTTAATTCATTTATTTTTATTTATTAAGCTTTTAAATAGAAAAATAAGGTTTGACGAGAAATTTTGAAAGTAGGATTATTATGCATGAGGTTTTAGATTTAAAAATTTATTTAATTTTTTTATTATATGGTGTTACTTGTTCATTTAATTTTGAGAATTACATCTTTGCAGATTCAGTAATGAAATTCTTAATAATTTTTGTTTTTATTTTTAAAAATATTTTTTTGATGCAACAATTGATGAATATAATAATATGAGTAATGATATAACTATAATTTTTATTCATGTATTAAGAGTTTTATATATAACTAATATTTTATTATTATTATGTTGTTATTCAATTTTATATTTCACATATTAACGATTATTTACTAAATTGTTTTATCCTCACCCGGCGCAGACAAAATCCATAGTTTATATAAAAATGTAAAATTGTTAACATATATTAAATTTTCAAATTTATGAATACACATTTTTTTTCAAACTAAGGAAAAAAGACAAAGAAACTTCCCCATATTTAGGGACAAACCAGAAGTTAGTTTAATATTATTTAAGAAGTCAGATCTTCAGCTAAACTTCGTGACACACGTTTGGGTTTCAATGAATGACATAGTTAATACTGTTTAAGAAGTAAGTTTCATACGTGTCACACTCATGTTAATTCTCATTGAATTATAAAGGTATCCTTAATGAACTAAAATATATAACATAGTTTATATATTAAGAATGTGATTAAAAAAAATAAAGGAAACTTTTTTTCTTAATTTTTTTTTACTAAATAATTTTTTTTTTCAAATCAAATAAAAATAAAAATAAAAATGAAAATACTTTAAAAATACATAAAATAGAGGATTTTGTTATATTAAAAACGTGCTTACAAAAATAAAGGAAATATTTATTTTTATTTTTTACAAAATAACTATTTTTCAAATCAAATAAAATAAAATTAGAAATATCTTTAATATATAACAATACTCTAATTTTATATATTAAAAACGTGATTATTTATTTTTCTTAATATTTTTTTCCAAATCATATTAAAAAGGAAATATTTTTAAAGTATATAAAATAGAGAATTTTTTATATTAAAAATGTGATTACAAAAATAAATGGAATATTTATTTTTAATTTTTAATTTTTTTGCTAAATAACTTTTTTTTCAAAATGAAAATATCCTTAAAATATATAAAATAGAGAACTTGTAAATATAAAAAAGTTGATTACAAAAATAAAGGAATGTTTTATTTTTAAACTTTTTTGTTCTTTTTTTTGCTAAACAACTTTTTTCAAATCTCATAAAAATAAAAGTGGAGATTATATTTTTGTTTTACTTTCTTTTTTTGCTTAATAATTTTTTATTGCCATTAATAAACTTTTTTATTTTACTATGAAGAAAATAGTGTTAATTGATTTTAATTTTTGTTAGTTATTCACTTTTTTAATTCTAAACAATTTTTTATTACTATTTACATTTTTTTATTTACAAATTTCTAATCCTAAAAAATCTGAAACAAACACATGTTTGACATGTCATGTTAGAAAAACTGGAAAATTATATAAGCAATGTTTAAACTTCTTGCATAGAATTGTACAACGTGATGAGTTTTGTGCAAATATTCTACAAATTGCTATATATGAAGCCTGACAATAGACTGTCTGGTTGTAAAATGAAATTGATGAATATTAGATTGTGGATAATAAAGAGATGTGAACTTTCATTGATAAACATTGATTTATCTCAATGTTGAGTCTCAAAATCCACACATTTTAGTTTTTAACTTACCACTTGATGAAGCCACGACCCGCAACCCTACCGAAGTCCCGAACCAGGAAGACGTGGAGGTTACCGTGCCGGTCATGTGAAATAAACCAAGGACAAGGTCAGGAACCTGGAACCTATGTGAAGAGTTCAACCAGCAAATGGAAAGCCTCATCCCCCTACTGGAGCACGAGGAGCTTAAAGGGAGGCTCCTCAACAAGGAGATACTTGAAGAACTTCAAACCGGGCCAGTCGAAGAGCTCAACCCAACCTTAGGCCGGAAGATGGAACCAACCGGAACCACGAACGGACCAACGACCATTCTCCGGGACGTCACGTTCTTGCCCGTGCTCCAAGGAATAGCTACCACCAACATCATCAACATATCCGCCCTTACGCTTGGAATGGAGCAACCAACTTCTACTTCAGATCAGATGGTCCAAGACGGCCCAGCCCACAGCCAGCCACCAGGGTTCGACCCACGGTAAGTTTGTACTTATGATTTCTTAACAAGTTTCCTTTTCTTTTGTCGCGCAGGAATTCTTTCCTTTTTCTTTTGTTTCCTTTTCTTTCTTTTTGTGTTAAGGACTTGTTGGCAAATTCGGCCAAGTGTTAGGCTTTTTCTTAATTCTGTATTTTCGACCCAAGTAGGTCAAGGCTGCAGGACTCTTTAATAAAGTCCCCTCATTCAGTCTGTACACAACTTTTTACCTATCAATAAAATAACCGGAGTTTTCTTAAGAACGCTAGCCGTTATTTTCTGGTGTGTGAATCCTAGAAGTGACTCGGTTTCTGACTTATCACAGAGTTCTTCACCCTTTGTGTTGCGTCTTCAATCCATCATCGTCGTCCCATCCACTGAGTTCCTTGGAGAGAGCATGTCGGCCAGCCAAGAAGCTTCCATCCCGTGATTACCAAGAAAACAGAGCCTTTCGGCCAGTTGTTCGGATCACAACCTCCATCCCCATGTAGATCCATCCTTTGGTGCTACATCATCTGGTATCAGAGCCTAGGCTCGGAAATCAGGTCGTATCACATCCTTTCTTTCCTTGTTATTTTCTTGTTTTGCGACTTATTCATCTCTTTAAAAAAAAATAAAAAAAAATATATATATATATATATATATATATATATATATATATCTTTCGTTTATTAGTCACCTTTATAGTTGTTCGATCTGTTTAGGGTGTTAGCTGTGAGTTGTGTCTTGTTTTGCTCTCTCTCTGCGTAGAAACCTGCATCATCTCAACCGCCTAGCCTTGTTTAAAAAAAAAAAGAAACTAGGGTTGCATTAGAACTTTCCATATTTGAAACTTTACAAAAAAAAAAAAAAAAATATAAGCGTATTTCCTTTTCTTGTTTAGTCGGTTTCCATTTAGCCTAGTCTTCGAATATTGCCTTTTTGTTGTCGATCGTGATTTAGGAAAAGTGCTTGAATTGGTCTTTGCCTATTTTCTTAATTTGCACTACTTGATTTAGAAACCGATAACCCACTTGGTCTTAAGGGTTTGATTTCAGGACGCCATGGGGAGCACCAGCGATGATGCACTCGCACAGATACTCGCTAATCTCCAAACCATGCAGGAGCGTTTGTAATGGATCCCTCGGTAGGATTATACTCTTTGTGGGTAAGTTTGGGATATGAATGATGCCGCAGCTACTAGCATACACGGATCAAGCTGGTGGATCGATTGAGACCGTCAAGAGCTGCGAAAGACTCTTGGTATTCTCCACTCCAGAGAATTCAAAGAAGTAACTCTTAACAATGAATCCAACGGAGGTTTGTTGATTTTGGAAGTAACCCTTGCCAAATCCAACGAAGTGTTCAAGAAGAACAGTGAGATTTCCTCTCAAGAAAAAGATGATAAAAACTTTGATTATCTTTTTAGAATAATGTCATTACAAAATTAAAGGGTTTTCGCAGCTAGAGATAGAGTATTACGAAGAGTTTTGATGATCCCTAGAACTTAAAATAAATGAAACTAGACTAGATTCAGTTTATGTCAAAGTCGCCTTTTGGTCCACGCGGTTTGGTGAGATTGACTTTTGAACTTCCGGCCAAGTTGACCCTTGAACTTCCAGTGACATTCAGCTTGGTGTTTCTCGGGCACGGATGGAACAAAGGAGACCTTCTTGGGGCATGTCAGGTTCGGCTCGTGCATTCTGAGAATTCCCACGTTCGATCATCTCCTTAAGTCCCAATATGTGCTGCCTTAAACTTCGGACGTTGGAAAAATCCATATAGTCTGGAAAACTTCCTTCCTTCTCTGCTGGGTCAATATCCGGACGTCCGGTTCGGTCTAGAACTTGAGTGTCACGTCCGTTCTCTGAATTGGCTCGGGCCATTTGAATTCTGACTCGTTCGTTGTCTTCTTCTTGGCTTTTAGGACGAGATTGGGATCGAGTCCGTCGAGTGATTCGCTCTTTGGGTCGGACGTCCCTTCGCAGCTGGCTCCCGTGTCCTTTCGGGTCTATACGGAACACGGCCGTAGCGTCCGGATGTCCTGCTCCTTGTCCTGAGCTGATTTCCTGTGGTTGAACCTCGATTCCCTCACGAACAAGTTGTTCCTCAGCATGATTGCCCGGTCCGTCCAGTTCTGGCTCATCATCCTCTGATCGGTCCATGGACGTCTGGCCTGGTTCGGTACCTCGGTATCTATCATTCTCCCCCTCTTGAAAAGGACTTGTCCACAAGTCTGGTTCATCTGAAACAAAAGGAGATAGATCAGACACATTAAAACTTGAGGAAATATCGTACTTGCCTTGAAGATCCAGCTGGTAGGCGTTGTCATGAAATTTCTTGACCACTGTGAAGGGTCCATCCTTCCTTGGCATCAGCTTAGATTTCCTCTCCTCTGGGAATCTTTCCTTCCTGAGATGTACCCAAACGAGGTCACCTGGTTGGAATACCACCTTCCGTCTGTGCTTGTTAGCATACTTTTCGTACTGTTTTGTCTTTGCTTCAATGTTGGATCGGACCTTTTCATGAATCTGCTTAACAAGTTTGGCCTTCTTTTTGCCATCTAAACTTATCCTTTCATCAACAGGTAAGGGAATTAGATCAAGAGGAGACAGTGGATTAAATCCGTAAACAATTTCAAATGGTGAATATTTAGTAGCCGAATGCACAGACTGATTATATGCAAACTCTACATGCGGCAAATGCTCCTCCCATGATCTAAGATTCTTTTTAACTAACGTCCTAAGCAAGGTTGACAGGGTTCTGTTGATTACCTCTGTTTGGCCATCGGTTTGAGGGTGACAGGTTGTTGAAAACAACAGTTTAGTTCCTAGTTTGGTCCACAAAGTTTTCCAAAAGTAGCTTAAGAACTTAGCATCACGATCTGAAACTATGGTCCTAGGCATTCCATGAAGTCTAACAATTTCTCTAAAGAACAGATCGGCAACATGAGAAGCATTATTCGTTCTTAAGCAGGGAATGAAGTGTGCCATTTTAGAGAAACGATCTACCACAACAAAGATGGAGTCTTTACCTAATCTAGACTTAGGCAATCCCAAGACAAAGTCCATAGAAAGATCAGTCCAGGGATGATAGGGAATTGGTAAAGGAGAATACAGACCTTGGTTTGTACTTTTGGACTTAGCCTCCTTGCAAGTCACGCAACGGCTGCAGATCCTTTCCACGTCCTTCTTTAGCCCTGGCCAGTAGAAGTGATCTTGTAGCACTTTTAGGGTCTTAGCTGGTCCGAAATGTCCCATTAAACCACCTCCATGGGCTTCCCTGGTAAACACTTCTCGCAAAGAACAGTGGGGTACACACAAACGATTGTCAAAGAAAAGGTAACCTTCAGACAGATAATACTTGCCATGGGCGTGTCTAGAACAAGCAAGATAGGGTTCCCTAAAGTCAGTGTCTGCCTCGTACAGTCCTTTAATGAATTCAAATCCTAACAACTTGGTTCCAAGAGAGGAAAGAAGCGCATACCTCCGAGATAGAGCGTATGCTACTATGTTCTCTTTACCTTGTTTGTATTTAATGACATACGGAAAGGTTTCAATGAATTCCACCCACCGTGCGTGTCTCTTGTTGAGCTTCTGTTGGCCCTTAAGATGCCTTAAGGACTGATGGTCAGTGTGTATGACAAATTCCTTTGGCCACAGGTAGTGTTGCCAATTTTGAAGGGCTCGGACCAGGGCATACAATTCCTTGTCATAGGTCGGATAGTTCAAGGTTGCTCCACCCAGTTTCTCACTGAAGTACGCCAATGGTTTTCCTTCTTGCGTCAAAACAGCACCTATACCAACACCAGATGCGTCACATTCTATTTCAAAGGTTTTAAAGAAATCGGGAAGAACAAGTAAAGGAGCTTGAGTCAACTTCCCTTTTAAGGTCTGGAAGGCATCTTCTTGAGCTTGTTCCCACTTGAACCCCACGTTCTTTTTAATGACCTCAGTAAGAGGGGCCGCGATGGTGCTGAAGTTTGGGACAAACCTCCTGTAGAAGCCGGCTAACCCGTGGAAGCTTCGGACTTCACTCACAGTCTTTGGGCTGGGCCAATCTTTGATGGCCTTGACCTTCTCTTCGTCGACACGGATGCCATCAGCTCCTACAACAAAACCCAAGAAAACTAGGTGATCTGCTCCAAACATCATCAACAACCTCTTTGGAATCACCCCGGCGACGGAACACACAGGTTCGGGCACCGCGGCAAATACAACAAACAGGTGGACCAACCAGGTCGTCGAAGCGACGACCCAACCCCAAAACGCTGCTCAAGATAAAAACGCCGAGCTCGAACTCATCTACAAATGACTCGACGACATCGGCTCTCAGATCCACCGCGCAACCAGTTCGGCCCCCGAACTCGATCGTCTTCTGGAGCTAACTAGGCAAACCCCGTTCACCTCGAAGATCACAAGCGTACCTTTACGCAACCACGGCAAAATAAAAGTCACATCTACCTTCTGCGGCAACAACGACCCGCAACGGCACCTTCTGGCGTTCGAGATCACTATGGCTCGAGCCCGCTTCTCAGAGGCCGAGCACGATGCAGCATATTGTCAGTATTTCGTCGAATCCCTCAGCGGAGCGGCACTCAACTGGTTCTCTCGGCTCGCATCCAACTCGATCAACAGTTTCAACGAGCTATCTGCTGCCTTCCTAAAACACTACTCGTTGTTCATCACTCAAGGAGCCACCAGCGCAGACTTATGGTCATGCATCCAAGAAGAGAACGAAACCCTGCATTCGTACATAGGTCGCTTTCGATCTGTTGTCTCTCGCATCGACGTCCCGGACAACATCTCCTTAGTTGCCTTGCGACATGGGATGAAACCCGAACAAGAGCTGTGGAAAGACCTCAAACTCAACGAGCCTCGCTCGTTAGAAGACGCACTCCACCGTGCTATCTTGTACGTGGAGCTCGAAGAAGAAAAAGCAGCTCGTAACCTCAAACGGTTATATTACTAAGTCTATCGCTTTCGACGCAAAAAAAAAAAAAAAAAAAAACTCATATTAAGTACTTGAACTACGGATGGCTTGATCCCCTTTCGGGGTACGTAGGCAGCCTGTAAAATGGTTCAGCTATACATCAATAAAATCTTTTTAAGTGGAAAAGACTTTTATCTCCAAAAGCTCTTCGCTTCAAAGCTCTTTGCTATCTCTTACATCGGCGTCCTGGCCAGGCGACTGATATAGCGTTCTTCGCGAATGCAGTGGTGAAATAATCCACAACTTTTAAGCCGGGTTCATCCCACAAACCTCAAAGTTATATTCAATCCCCGAACCTAGTTTGCATCGGTATTCAACTTAGAGTGTAGATCTTATCGTCTGAGACGCTCCGTGCCGAACTAATCTCGCGGACTATCTTTCGATTGTAAGCCGAGCCGACGTAAGCCTTCACGGCAAGCAGACGTAAGCCTTGCACCTCGGACGCTTGACCTATCTTGTAGTGTTAAGGAATTGGTTACTCCGATCGGACTGACTCGCTACCAAGTACTTTACTTGGTTCGAAGAATCCTACCGTTTGAAGAAAAAGCACAACTAAAAGCGACTATTACTTGTGCACAAAAGACAAGACGTCGAAGTCCACAAACAGCCGGACTCCGATGGTACAGAGAAAGAAGGCTTACTACCGCCTCGGTACTCCCATCAGCGCGGCTATGATCCCCAGCAGGATCAACTCAAGCCTTTCATCGTGTAGAGCTCCCAGCTCATCGGTCGCTTTCATTAAGTTCATGTCTCTTCGACATCAAAACAAGCATCTCAAACCTTCGTTCAAAAGGGATGGGATCAAAACGATTCACTTCGTTCTTGATTTTCTGCCTATCTCCATTTGACACGCCGAACTCAATTCACGCCGAACCAACTCTCTTTAAATTCGCCGAGCTCGATTCACATCACTCGACGAACTGGGGGGAGGGCTAATTGTTGGATACGGGCTGCGAATCTCCCTTAAAGGCCCAACATGAATTCACCTCGGCCTACTAATAATAATTGTCAATCAATTATTATTCGACGTCAATTAAATATTATCATTTATTTGCTTCAGATAAATGTTATTTAAAAGATAATTCCTTTTTCACCTAGAAGAAGATTATTTACTTATTTTTAAAGGAAGATAATCATCTTTCCTTGAAGATAATCACCTTTCCTCGAAGATAATCACATCGCCGCGGTAAAAAAGGAAAAGATAATTCTGTCGAATTATCCTTTTCCTAATTCAAAGGGATTTAGGTCGGCCAGCATCTATTATAAATAGAGAGGAGTTTCCAGCCAGAATGATGATCTGAAATAAAAAAGACATTCACAACATCCACAAAAAGAGAGAGAGCTAATTCAAGAAGATCTAGATTCCTAAACTAGTTTTCTTTAAGCTTTGTTATTTTCCTTGTAATTCATCACCCATCTTTTATACATCAATAAAAACTACTTTGATTTTCCTCAAAAACCCCACAAACTTACTTGATTTCTAAATCGACGAAATAGTAGTTCAACATAAAGGAAGGCTATGGACTTACCATCTTTAGCATCACCACCATTAAAGACTGAAGGCCGCACCAAGCCAAGAATCAGACTACATTCACTCCCGCCAACCAGCCAAGGTAAGTCTGATTTCATATTTAATTCCTTTGACTAATCGTTTCTTGTTTTTGGTATGATTGGCTTGTCAATCTTTGACTTTTAGTAGATATGGCATCTGTTAGCCATTTTTAGTCCTTTGATTTTCTGGAATTATTGTAATCTCATTTAAGACCCCTAGAAAGCCACAGCTGTTTGGACTAGTATATAAAGTCCCCTCACAGCCTTGTATTTTTCACACAATCAATAAACAAACAAGCATTTTCTTAAAGAGTTCTCTCTTCTTTGTTTCTTCTTTGGCATTTGCGATTTCTGCCCAAGATTTAACTTGTCTTATCATTGCCTTCATCACCAGGCTTTGTGGCGACCTTCGATCCACCATCCTTCCAGTCCATCCGATCAGCCTTCTCAAGGAGTGACCTTAGTCCCTTCGAGCCGGCGCCATCTGTCCATTTCGATCACCCCCATCCGACCTTGTACAAGGAGAGTGACTGGAGTCCAGCCTTGTTCAACCATATTCCGCCCCTTTGTGAAACTCTGCTTTGAGGATCACAACATCTGGTATCAGAGCTTAAAATCTCTGAATCAGGTTCTATCTATCCATTAATTTTAAGTTTTTTCGTTCTTGTTCTTCATTTTCTGCATTTGTGTTCTTATCGTTCATCTTAAAAAAAAAAAAAAAAAAAAAAACTTAGTTTAATTCACTGTCCATCTAGTTTCGAGTTGAATTTAAGTTTGCATTTTTTTAGTTTAAAAAAAAAAAAAGAATCATATCATTCCATAATCGAACTTTGACTACATTTAAAAAAAAAAGAACCATAAAAATATTGCTAAGTTTCCTTAAAACTCATTCCATTCACAAATTCGAATTGATATCATTTGCATACAGCCTTCATTTTCATATCTGTTTGCTGCATTAAACTGTCGGTCCATTTTCATACATTTCATACCTACTTTCATCAGAACCCATTCATACATTTTCATTTATTACTTTTCAGGTACCAAACCGGGACACATGGGTGAAGCAATAACCGCCAATCAATTGGCTCAAATGATGGCTACCTTGCAGAACATCCAGAACCGCCTAGATCAAGTGGAACAAAACATGCGGACCGAGATAACCGCCAGCAGTTCCGGCAACAACGATGACAACCGTCCACCACCGGCTCCAGACCAAAGGCAAAACCCAGCCGCCAACCAGGCTGGCCACGCTCGAGGCCGAGAAAGAAGCCAGGACCGAGGCCGAGACGAAGGAGATGGGCCGCCCTGGCAAGGAGGCAAGGGTCTCAAACTGTCTCCACCAACCTTTGCGGGCAAGCTCAATTCCGAGGCTTACCTGGATTGGGAAAAAAGTATGGAGTATATTTTCGAGTATTATCAATACTCGGATGCGAGGAAGGTGACCCTAGCCGCAGCTCAACTCACTGATAATGCTCTAGCATGGTGGGACCGAGAAGTTGGAGACAGAAGGAGGCGAAGGATGCACCCTATTAGCTTATGGGAATACATGAGTTACCAGCTAAGGAAGAAATATGTTCCTTCCTACTTCCACCGAGATCTCCAGAAAAGATTCAGGAGACTTACCCAACGGACCATAACCGTGGAAGAATACTTTGAGGAGTTTGAAACCTTGAAGAATCGACTAGAAATAGAGGATTCATAAGAAACTCTCATGGCCCAGTTCCTTGATGGGCTTAATACCCGACTAGTTGGCAAGGTGGAACGACAAGCCTACCAGGACCTAGATGACTTACTGCACTTGGCCATCCAAGCCAAACAGCACATCAAGAGGAAGGTCTCAACAAACCGTCCCAAGCCCAACTGGACACCCCCAGCCCAAAGAAGCATCGACAAAGGAAAGGCCATAGCCACGGATTCTAAGTTCAAGAAACCTTTCCAGGAAGGCAACAAGTCCGGCTCCAGCCCAGCTCAGGCCCAACGGGCCAGGGACATGACATGTTTCAAGTGCAAAGGCAAAGGCCACTATGCCCGAGAATGTCCTAACCAGCAAGCCATGATCCTTAGAGACAATGGCGAGTATGAATCTCAAGATGACGCGGAGGATGAACCAGAGGATTCTGAGGAAGAAGTAACCGACTACCCAGATGTAGGAGAAATCTTGGTTACCCGGAGATCGCTCAGTGCCTTGTTCGAACCCGAGACCATTCAACGAGAGAACATCTTCCATTCAAGATGCACCATAGACTCCAAGGTATGTAGTCTAATTATTGATGTAGGATCTTCTACTAATGTTGCTAGTAAATATTTGGTCGACAGGTTAGGTCTTAAAAAGACCAAGCACCCAAGGCCATACCGACTTAGATGTCTCAACGATGAAACCGAGCTCAAGATCGGAGAACAAGTCCTTGTCCCATTCAGCATTGGGAAGTATTCCGACCAGGTCCTGTGCGATGTTGTCCCGATGCAAGCCGGCCACATACTACTAGGCCGACCCTGGCAGTTTGACAAGGAGACACTTCACAATGGCCGCACCAACTTCTACAGCTTCATTCATCAGAAGCGTAAGCACAACTTAGCCCCATTGACCCCGCAAGAAGTTCATGAACTTCAAAAGGCCATGGACAAGGGAGCTAAGCCAAGTAAGTCCGAGAAAACCACTCTCTTTATATCACCTAGCAAAGTACTTAAGACTTTAGAACAGAAAGAACATGTGCTACTCATGATCTTTAGAGAAGGGTATTTTCCAGGACCCGAGGAGGACCAGCATCCGGAAGAAGTCCTTAAGCTACTGGAGGACTTCAAAGATATCCTTCCCGAAGACATCCCGAATGGCTTACCACCCATCCGAGGAATCGAGCACCAGATTGACCTCATACCCGGAGCACCCGTTGCCCAACCGACCGGCCTATAGAGTCAACCCGAAGGAGTCTAAGGAACTAGAGAAGCAAGTTCAGGACCCGATGAGCAAAGGCTATATCTGAGAGAGCCTTAGTCCGTGTGCAGTACCCGTACTCTTGGTGCCCGAAGGATGGTACATGGAGGATGTGCGTGGACTATAGGGCCATCAACAACATCACCGTCAAATACCGTCATCCAATCCCAAAGTTAGACGATATGTTGGATGAGCTCAGTGGAGCCACTATTTTTTCAAAATAGATCTCAGGAGTGGCTACCATCAAGTCCGGATGAAGGAAGGTGATGAGTGGAAGACAGCATTCAAGACCAAAAGAGGTCTATACGAATGGCTGGTCATGCCGTTTGGACTCACTAACGCACCAAGCACATTCATGCGGCTCATGAACCATGTTCTAAGAGCCTACATCTGTAAGTTTGTCGTTGTGTATTTCGATGATATCTTGATATACAGCACCTGCTTAGATGACCACCTTAAACATCTTGAGAAAGTATTGGAAACTTTAAGATTAGAGAATCTTTATGCTAATCTCAAGAAATGTATTTTCTGCACTGATCAATTGGTATTCCTAGGCTTTGTTGTTAGTTCTCAGGGACTAAAGGTGGATGAAGAGAAGATCAAAGCCATCCAAGACTGACCCACGCCTACCAGCATTGGTCATGTCCGGAGCTTTCACGGCCTAGCCAGTTTTTACCGCAGATTTTTCAAGGACTTCAGCACCATTGCTACTCCTTTGACTTCGGTGATCAAGAAGGACGTTGCCTTCAAATGGGGACCGAGCCAAGATCAAGCTTTCCAGAAGCTCAAAGACAGCCTTACGCACGCACCGGTTTTGGTATTGCCTAACTTTGATAAAACTTTTGAAGTTGAGTGTGATGCTTCAGGAACAGGAATCGGAGCTGTCCTGACCCAAGGAGGGAAACCCGTGGCCTACTTCAGCGAGAAGCTAACCGGAGCTGCCCTCAACTATGCCACCTATGACCAGGAGCTCTACGCCTTAGTCCGAGCATTGGAGACTTGGCAGCACTACCTTCTTCCCAAGGAGTTCGTGATCCATACTGACAACGAGACCCTTAAGTATCTACAAGGCCAAACCACTCTGAAGAAGAGGCATGCAAGATGGCTCGAGTTCGTGGAGACTTTCCCGTATGTGATCAAGTATAAGAAGGGCAAGGAGAATGTTGTAGCTGACGCCCTATCCCGGAGACATGCCCTGATTATAACCATGGAGGTCAAGATAATGGGATTTGAACATCTCAAGGAGCGCTATGAAGCAGACCCGGACTTTGGAGAACTCTACACGCAGTGCACAAAAGGCGCCATGGGTCCTTTTTACAAACATGATGGTTTTCTTTTCAGGGACAAGAGGCTATGCATCCCACAGAGTTCGATGCGAGAGCTGATCCTCAGAGAAGCCCACAGAGGAGGCCTTATGGGACATTTCGGAGTGGCCAAGACCAAGAGCATCCTTGGCGAACACTTCTTCTGGCCGCATCAGAAGAGGGATGTGGAACAGTTCTGTTCTATGTGCACTACCTGCCTTAGTGCAAAATCCAGGTCACATCCTCACGGTCTCTATATGCCTTTACCTATTCCTTACATGCCTTGGGTAGACTTGTCTATGGATTTTGTTTTAGGATTGCCCAAAATCAGGAACAAGGACTCCATACTTGTGGTAGTGGACAGGTTCAGCAAGATGGCCCATTTTATTCCATGCAACCGAACCAATGATGCTACACAAACCGCTGATCTGTTTTTCAAAGAAGTGGTGAGACTACATGGCCTACCAAGGACCATTGTATCAGATCGGGACACCAAGTTCCTCAGCCATTTCTGGAGGACTTTGTGGAGGAAGCTCGTAACTAAGCTCCTCTTCTCTACAACTTCCCATCCGCAAACGGATGGCCAAACCGAGGTCGTTAACCGCACCTTATCCACCCTTTTGAGGGCCACTATCGGTAACAATCTAAAGAACTGGTTAAATTGTATTCCATTCATTGAGTTTGCTTATAACCGTGTGCCACACTCTACTACTAAGCTCTCTCCCTTTGAGATTGTGTATGGGTTTAAGCCGCAGACTCCATTGGACTTCACTCCTCTACCTCAAAAGGATAAAATCAGCCAGGACGGAACAGCCAAAGCAGAGCTCGTGAAGAAGCTATTCGAGAAGGTCAAGGCGAACATCGAGAAGAAGAACGAGAAGACCAAGGAGTACACCGACAAGAACCGCAAAGCCATTCACTTTGAACCAGGAGATTGGGTCTGGTTACACATGAGGGCCGACAGATTTCCAACTGAGAGGAAGTGTAAGCTATCACCCAGGGGAATCGGACCTTTCCAAGTAGTCAAGAAGATCAATGACAATGCCTACCAACTTGATCTTCCAGGTGAGTACCAAATATCCTCTGCCTTTAATGTTTCTGACTTGCTCCCCTTTGATGCAGATGAAACCGTTCTGAGGTCAGAACTTCCACAAGAGGAAGAGGATGATGTGATCCCAAGATCGGTCAAGCCGGTTCCAGCCATGTACGAGCCACCCTTAACCAGAGCCGGAGCTAAAAGAATAAGAGATGGCTTCAACCAGTCCGTAGAGACCTTGCTGGCCGAACACGAGGTTGAAAACATAACCGACCAGCTGACCAAGCTCAACATTTCAACCAACCAAGATCAAACCAGGCCAATTGAAGACCAAGATCAGACCAATCATCACATTCTATCGGTTCAATCAAGGGAGGATCAAACCAGAGTCGGGCCAAATAATGTGCATGAAATACCTTTGCTAAAGGAAGGCTACGGACTTACCATCTTTAGCATCACCGCCATTAAAGACTGAAGACCGCACCAAGCCAAGAATCAGACTACATTCACTCCCGCCAACCAGCCAAGGTAAGTCTGATTTCATATTTAATTCCTTTGACTAATCGTTTCTTGTTTTTGGTATGATTAGCTTGTCAATCTTTGACTTTTAGTAGATAAGGCATCTGTTAGCCATTTTTAGTCCTTTGATTTTCTGGAGTTATTGTAATCTCATTTAAGACCCCTAGAAGGGCACAGCTGTTTGGACTAGTATATAAAGTCCCCTCACAGCCTTGTATTTTTCACACAATCAATAAACAAACAGGCATTTTCTTAAAGAGTTCTCTCTTCTTTGTTTCTTCTTTGGCATTTGCGATTTCTGCCCAAGATTTAACATGTCTTATCATTGCCTTCATCACCAGGCTTTGTGGCGACCTTCGATCCACCATCCTTCCAGTCCATCCGATCAGCCTTCTCAAGGAGTGACCTTAGTCCCTTCGAGCCGGCGCCATCTGTCCATTTCGATCACCCCCATCCGACCTTGTACAAGGAGGTGACTTGAGTCCATCCTTGTTCAACCATATTCCACCCCTTTGTGAAACTCTGCTTTAAGGATCACAACAGTCGGACTAACTACTATAGCTTCATGCACAACAACAAGAAGCACAACTTGGCCCCACTCGCCCCACAAGAAGTTTTCGAACTTCAGAAGGCCATGGACCGAGGAGTCAAAGCCGATAAGGTAAGTAAGACCAACCTTCTGGTATCACCTAGTACCATTAACAGGACTCTCGCCATGAACGAAACGGTGCTACTCATGATCTTTAAGGAAGGTATGATTTCAGGTTCTGAAGAGGTATGATTTCAGGTTCTGATGAAAGCACTTCTGGAACAGTTCGTGGACGTTTTTCCTGAGGAGATTCCACTCGGCCTTCCCCCAGTCCGAGGCATCGAACACCAAATCGACCTGGTCCCTGGTGCACCACTACCGAACCGAGTTGCCTACCGGATCAACCCGAAGAAGCCAAAGAATTGGAGCGACAAGTCCAGGACCTGATGTCTACAGAATACATACGCGAAAGTCTGAGTCCCTGTGCCGTACCTGTAATCTTGGTACCCAAGAAGGACGGCTCGTGGCGAATGTGTGTTGATTGCCGGGCCATCAACAATATCATTATCAAGTACTGGCACCCAATCCCGCGGCTGGACGATGTTCTGGACGAGCTAAGTGGAGCAACCATCATCTCCAAGATCGATCTGAGGAGTGGCTACCACCAGGTCCGGATGAAGGAAGGCGTAGAATGGAAGACGGCCTTCAAAACCAAACGCGGATTGTACGAGTGGTTGGTCATGCCCTTCGGCCTCACCAACACCCCGAGTACTTTCATGAGGCTCATGAACCACGTTCTGAGGGCCTACATCTGTAAGTTCGTGGTAGTCTATTTTGATGATATACTTGTGTATAACACCTGTTTAGAGGATCATCTTAGCCACCTAGAACAAGTTCTATCCACTCTTAGATCGGAACAACTTTATGAAAACCTTAAGAAATGCATCTTTTTCACTGATCAAGTTGTTTTCCTAGGATTTGTGGTAAGTTCACAGGGTTTAAAGGTGGATGATGACAAGATAAAGACGATCCAAGAATGGCCAACCCCTACCACGATCGGACACGTTCGGAGTTTTCACGGACTGGCCAGTTTCTACAGGCGATTTGTACGAGACTTCAGTACTATAGCTGCACCGCTGACCGCATTTATCAAGAAGAACGTCCCATTGAGCTGGGGACCGGCTCAAGAGGAAGCTTTTCAGAAGCTCAAACAGAGCCTCACCCAATCGCCAGTACTGGTACTCCCTAACTTCACTCAGACATTTGAAACAGAGTGCGATGCCTCTGGAATAGGTATCGGAGGAGTTCCGACCCAGGGAGGCAGACCGGTCGCTTTCTTCAGCGAAAAGCTCAGTGGAGCTTCCCTCAATTACCCAACCTACGACAAGGAGCTCTATGCCCTGGTAAGGTGTTTCGAAGTTTGGCAACACTATCTTCTGTCAAAAGAGTTTGTTGTCCATACAGATCATGAAACGCTCAAGCACTTGAGAGGACAAACCACACTTAAGAGGCGACACGCGAAATGGCTGGAGTTTATCGAGACCTTTCCCTACGCCATCAAGTACAAGAAGGGCAAGGAAAACGTTGTAGCCGATGCTCTATCCTGGAGACACGCCCTGATCACCACTATGGAGGCCAAGATCATGGGTTTCGAGCACATCAAGAGGGAGGGGATGATGAAGCCACAACCCGCGACCCTACCGAAGTCCCAAACCAGGAAGACGTGGAGGTTACCGTGCCGGTCATGCGAAATACACCAAGGACAAGGTCAGGAACCTGGAACCTACGTGAAGAGTTCAACCAGCAAGTGGAAAGCCTCATCACCCTACTGGAGCACGAGGTGCTTACAGGGCGGCTACTCAACAAGGAGATACTTGAAGAACTTCCAACCGGGCCAATCAAAGAGCTCATCCTAACCTTAGGCCGGAAGATGGAACCAACCGGAACCACGAACGAACCAACGACCATTCCCCGGGACGTCACGTTCTTGCCCGTGCTCCAAGGAATAGCTGCCACCAACATCTTCAACATATCCACCCTTACGCTTGGAATGGAGCAACCAACTTCTACTTCAGGTCAGATAGTCCAAAACGGCCCAGCCCACAGTCAGCCACCAGGGTTCGACCCACGGTAAGTTTGTACTTATGATTTCTTAACAAGTTTCCTTTTCTTTTGTCGCGCAGGAATTCTTTCCTTTTTCTTTTGTTTCCTTTTCTTTCTTTTTGCGTTAGGGACTTGTTAGCAAATTCGGTCAAGTGTTATACATTTTCTTAATTATGTATTTTCGACCCAAGTAGGTCAAGGCTGCAGGACTATTTAATAAAGTCCCCTCATTCAGTATGTACATAACTTTTTACCTATCAATAAAATAACTGGAGTTTTCTTAAGAACCCTAGCCGTTATCTTCTTGCGTGTGAATCCTAGAAGTGACTCGGTTTCTGACTTATCACAAAGTTCTTCACCCTTTGTGTGGCGTCTTCAATCCATCATCGTCGTCCCATCCACTGAGTTCCTTGGAGAGAGCCTGTCGGCCAGCCAAGAAGCTTCCATCCCGTGATTACCAAGCAAAGAGAGCCTTTCGGCCAGTTGTTCGGATCACAACCTCCATCCCCGTGTAGATCCATCCTTTGGGGCTACATCACCACTAAAGGTCATGGTTTTGCCACCCTTCAAGGCTTAAACTGGTTTCTACAAACCGGTTAATTTTCTGTGTCAAACTAATGCTCTTGATTTAAATTCTGCATGATGACAACAAGAGCCATTCTGCTTTAGAAAAAGAAAAGCATGTAACGACAAAGAAATCAAAATAGACGAAAACCAGAAAAATCCCAAAAGAAATGGCTATCATTCCCTTTTAAATGTAAACTTACAATCAAACACTCGTAGTATTTACACCATGAAACAATCACATGCATGATTAGACCTCTAAGTCTGAAGACAGAAAATGACCTATAGCTTTCAAAACTAACTTTAAAACAAACTATCTTCTTTGCAAACCATTTCTTCTTTACGACGCATGTCAAATTCAAAGAGAAACAAAAGAGCTATACGTTTCAAAAATAAAATACATCAAACTCTAAAATTTTCTCCAATACTATCACCTACACTGGCCAAATAGGTCTTTAGAGAAGAATCGAAACAAGTAAACAAAATGACTTAGAAGTCGTGATCTAGAAACTGAATTTATGGATCTTTCTAGAGATCAACACAATAAACTTAAAGATTCAACCAAAACCTAAGTAGACAATCTCGTTCATCAGGAATATATAGAAACAAAGAAGAAACAATTATAGTTAATTCAAAGGTAAATTCTAAATCAAACTTGCACCATGACACAATCACAAAGCACATGCACGATTAGACCTCAAAGTCTGAAGACAGAAGACCTATAGCTTTCAAAAGTAACTTTAAAACGAACTCTCGTCTTCGCACACCATTTCTTCACTACGATGCACATCAAATACAAAGAGCAAGACCTCAAAACATTATCTTAGTTAAAGATAATAGTTTTAAATAAATCTTATACTAATAAGATTGACATTATATACCTTTTAAGCTTACTACATTAACCAATTAAATACTATACTAATAAAATTGACATTAGATACCTTTAAAATTTTCTCCATTAGCTTTTAAATGACCAATTAAATATTCTAAATTATCATCTTAAGTTAATTGTATTTTTGTATATAGTTTTTCATTTATTAGGAAAAATTTTTTTAATTCTGAAACAATATTATAAACATAAAGATGATAAAAGAAATAAGAAAAGTCATTAATTGATATGGAATTGTAATCTCGAAAAGAAAAATTATATCTCGAAAATATAATTTTTATTTTCTTTCTAGAGCTTCAGTTGATTTTCATTTTCTATAATTTAAATCTAAATATCATATATTTTTGCAGTATTTGAATATAATGTACATGACATTATGTTAAAAATATATATTTCAAACGCTTTTCTAATTATTATAGTAAAATGTATATATAGTAGATTATGCAGTATTGTAATTGATTGTGAAACTAATAAACAATTTTTTTCATTCATTTCACTTGGTTTTCAAATGTTTCTCAAACTGATTTAGTTATCTTTTCTTTCATTTAATATTAAATTAAATATAATAATGAATTTGAAGTGTTTAGTTCTTGTTTTTAAACTGATTTAGTTATCCTACCGTAGGTCAGTCCACGGGAAAGGAAACAACCGGAGTTCTGAAAGGCGCCCAGCGAGTCAAGGATGAGGATGTGGTTGAAATAAACCCGCCTCGTGTTGTCCGTAGAGTGGACTATTTGAGTCTACTGGATCACATTTCCCGTTTGGGAACAAAACACTTCAAGGGGAGCATAGATCCCATTAAAGCGGATGAGTGGAGGAGCCGTCTCGTACGGAACTTCAGCTTGACCCAATGTCCTGAGGACTACAGGAAGGGCATAGCAGTCCATTTCCTGGAAGAGTATGCCCATAGCTGGTGGCTTACTGTGGATAAGCACACTGGGGGCAAGCTAACGTCTTTTGCGTAATTTGAGACGGAATTTCAACCGCAAATACTTTCCAACCGAGGCATGGGATCGGATGGAAAGTAAATTCCTTGAACACACCCAAGGCCGGAGAACGGTACGAGAATATGAGGAGGAATTTAACCGTCTACGTAAATACATAGGACGAGAATTTGAGGAGGAGTCTACCCAGGTCCAGAGGTTTTTTCGTGGACTTAAGGTCGACCTCCGGGTCCACTGTGCGGTTCGGAAGTTCGCTTCCGTATCAGAACTAGTGGAGAGGGCTGCTTTGCTTGAGGTCATCCTGCCTGAGGAAAGCCAGGTGAAGGCCCAGGCAAAGACTGGCCAAGGGAATAAGCCTGGTGACCACAAATAAAAGTGGGACCAGGAGAAGGATAGCCCGGGAGAGAGAGACTGCGACCAGGAAAGATGTCCGGGGAAGAAGAAGTTCCAGCCATCGACAAGGGGAAAGACCCTGTCGATCCTGATCAAGTCCCAAAGGTATGTCTGACTAACCCATGTCTAACCGTCGATCCTGGATCGCCGGTGACAACCGTTGCAATCCCGGAACAGGACTGATTGGGCCTTGTCTCGCAACCTTTGTCTTGTCTCCCTCTCTACCATTCTTCACAGCTGATCCCATGAGTCTTTGGCTCCGGCCAGACTCAAGTGTAAGCGATATTTCTGGGCTTGGGTCATGGCATGTCACCGAATTGGTTCATGTGAATGGGATGAAGGTCGGGTCGCATATTGCACCGGATAGGACTAAGAGCCTATCCGGGTGAATCCATAAAGGACCCCTCGGCCATGCATAGTACGAACGGGTGCCATGTGCAGATAGAGTTCCAGTATCTCGCTGGTTTCCTGGGAAACTCATTCCAATCAGAAATGATCTAGATTACTGTCCGGATCGGCCGAAGGAACCACCTTAGTACTCGGCTGTGTGCCGAATGGCTAAGGAAGGTCTCTGCCGATGGTAGGAACTCTCGCGTGATCCAATGGTCTTGGACCAGACACGCGTGTGGTCAGTAAAAAGGGTCACGGTTCATGAATCCGTGTATCGCACTGGGTGGGTGGAGTACTGCTGCTTGGCCGCGTAATGTGATCGGATCCAGGCTTGGAACTGGATCCGGTAAGTGCTATAACCGTACGTACAACCGTGCCTAAGTCCATAGACAAGGGATGCGGAACTCATCATGCCCTTGCGACCCATGAGAAACTGCCACACACGATAAGGTGTGAATGGACTGTGGACAGGTTGCACGGATGGACAGGCACGACATGTGAACGGTTGCGACTGTTCGGCGAATTGCACCCTTTGGGTCAATTGCCATCACGGCCGAGTCCCAACTTGGACCCACAGAACCGGTGTGAGTGTTGGCATGCCAAGGACGTGTAGAAACATGTTCTTGGGTGACCAAACCTCTACGGTCAGTACAAGTGGTCCGAGAATATTGTAAGAATGAATCACATTATTAATGATATGATGTATACTGTTTAAAATGTTATATAATGAAAGTCTATTATATTCAGGAAAAGGTGAAATCAATCGATAGTAAGATGGACTCCAACTCCACTGATAACATCAGAGAAGATGATCTGAGTCAAGTATTACGAAAATACAAACCTGGAAGACTCATAGGGATGGGTAGAGGAGCTACTATTACAAAGCTAACATTCTTACAAGCAAGAGACTCACATGTCCAAAAGCTTGAAGCAACACAAGCTGAATTGCTAAACCAGCTTGAAGAATTGTGCCTTGTGGTTAGTGATTTAGCTGGTAAAAAGGTAAAGTCTGAAGCTAGTTCTTTTCTGTTTCTAAACCTAATATACAGCATGGTACTAACTTATACGTTCTGGTTGTACCAAATTGTCAGGCTCACTGTCAATCAGTTTCGCAGTCTGAATTAAGTGATGTTAGCAGACGAGGAATAAGGTGTCAGCTACTAGATTGGTTTTCCGATAAAGATCTTGTTGTTGGAGAAGGAGAATTCTGCTCTTCTGAACCAACATACAAAACTGGTCGCATCCCACTAGGTCCAAATGTGGCTGCTGTTTTTGTCAAATCTGCAACAAACCCAGAAGCATCTGTCTGAAGACCTACAAATAGTATTGTCTCTCTTGGTCAAGCTGTAGGAGTGAAAGTAGCATGGCCTAACGATAAGGTGATTTTAGACGAACTAAGCAAATCCCCTGCTCGAACCAACACTGTCGGATCCGAGGTAATTGCAGTCTAAACTTATATAGTTTTGGAAGTCAATGAATACATAATTAACGCTAGGTTGAATATATGTATTCCTCGTAGGCTACAATTCGAAAAGTGCACATTTTTTATGGGAATATTGGCGATGAATTGGTTGCTGAGGGTATTTTTTGTTCAACTGGCCCAAAAGAAAGGGTCAATGATATTCCTTTGGGTCCGAATGCTGCGAGTGTGAAAATTGAGTTTGTGGTTAAACACGATGCTTTCTTTTGGAGACCAAGCACTGAGGTATCAGTGATGGGTGATGCACTTAACTGGAATATCGCATGGCATGTTGATAAGATTTGTTTAGGTACCATAACTACAAGGGAAGAATCTTCTAAAAAATACTCTCAGGTAACTTTCTATAACTTATGTTTTATTGTTGCACGTGTTCAACTTAGCTTGTGATGTTCTTCTGATAAGTGTGTTGCTAATTTTTATTATTATAGTGGTAGTCTTAGCACTAGTAACAGCACTGGTGCAAAACAGAAGTGTATTTTGTTAGCCTGTGATAATTCTGGACAGAGAGTGGCTCTAGGTCGTGTGTCATCAACAGATCCAACCGACATGGTCCATTTCGTTCTTTTAGGTCCCAATGCTAACAAGGTTTAGGTAGAGATTCAAAGGCTGATGGTGCACGAGAATGGAGACGGAATTCTGAAATTGAGTTTATATCTGATGCAATAGGAACCACAATAGCTTGGCCTAACGACAAGCTCATATTGCTGTGAAATAGATCTATAGTACTATCACATTTGGATTTGTTGTTGTATTTTAATTGCTACTCTTTCTGGGTATTATATTTGCGTCTTTCTATAATCTCAATGTTTTCTTATTCATACTCACAACCCACAACCCAAAATACATTAAATTAATAACCAAATTAAATTATAAAAAACCGAAAATAAAATATGATTGCATTTACAGAAATGCTATAAAATAATATAAACAACAAATAACAAACTCTATCTAAACTATTATTAATAACAATTGTAAAGCGTTATAATTAAATATTTTATAGCAACGGAAAAAATGCTATATTATATAAAGAAACGATAGCATTGACAAGGTGCATATATTTTATAGACTACATACCTTGGAGTCTATGGTGCATCTTGAATGGAAGATGTTCCCTCGCTGAATGGTCTCGGATTCAAACAAGGCACTTAGTAATCTCCGGGTAACCAAGATTTCTCCTACGTCTGGGTAGTCGGTTACTTCTTCCTCGGAGTCTTCTGGTTCATCCTCAGCTTCATCTTGAGACTCATACTCGCCATTGTCTCTGAGGATCATGGCTCGCTGGTCAGGACAGTCTCTGGCATAGTGTCATTTGCCTTTGCACTTGAAGCATGTTATGTCCCTGGCTCGTTGGGTCTGGGACTTGAGCCAGATTTGTTGCCTTCTTGGAAAGGCTTCTTGAACTTACAATCCGTGGCTATGGTCTTTCCTTTGTCAATTGTTCTTTGGACCGGGGGTGTCCAGTTGGACTTGGGAAGATTTGTTGAGACCTTTCTCTTGATATGCTGTTCGGCTTGGATGGCCAAGTGTAGTAGCTCATATAGGTCCTGGTAGGCTTGCCATTCCACCTTGCCAACTATTCGGGCATTAAGCCCATCAAGGAACTGGGCCATGAGAGTATATTGGGAATCCTCCAATTCTAGTCGGTTCTTCAGGGTTTCAAACTCTTCAAAATATTCTTCCACGGTTCTGGTTCCTTAGGTAAGTCTCCTAAGTCTCTTCTGGAGATCTTGGTGAAAGTACGAAGGAACATATCTCTTCCTTAGCTGGTAACTCATGTCTTCCTGTGAGTTACTAAGATGCAGCCTGTGCCTTCTTCTGTCAGCGACTTCTCGGTCCCACCATGCTAGAGCATTATCAGTGAGTTGAGCTGCGGCTAGGGTCACCTTCCTTGCATCCTAGTATTGATAATACTCGATAATATAATCCATTCTTCTTTCCCAATCCAAGTAAGCCTCATAATTCAGCTTGCCTGCAAAGGTTGGTGGAGACAGTTTGAGACCTTTGTCTCCTTACCAAGGTGGCTCATCTCCCTCTTCTCGGCCTCGATCCTGGCTTCATTCTCGGCCTCGAGCTTGACCAGCCTGGTTGTGAGCTGCGTTTTTCCCATTCTTCCTTTGGTCTGGGGCCGGTGGTGGTCGGTTGTCATTGTTGTTGCTGGAACTGCTAGCGGTTGTCTCGGTCCGCAGGTTTTGTTCCACTTGATCAAGGCGGTTTTGGACATTTTGCAAGGTAGCCATCATTTGAGATAATTGATTGACGGTTATTGCTTCACCCATGTGGTCCGGTTTGGTACATGGAAAGAAATACAAATGCATGAATGGGTTCTATAAGAATAAATGAAATTGGACCGATAGTTTTAAATGCAATTATCTTGAACTACTTATTTTTATATATAAGTATGGTTAATGCAACAACTAGATATGAAAACTTTGGCTGTGTGCAAATGAGAACAATTCAAATATGAGAATGAAATGAGTTTTAAGGAAAGTCAACAATATTTTTATGGTTTTCTTTTAAATGCAGTCAAATTTTGAAGTACGGATGATATGATTTTTTTTTTAATCTAAATGAATGCAAACACAATCAACTTCAAAAATATATGGACAGAGAATTAAACTAGACTTTTTTTTGTGATGATCAACAAGAACAAAATTGAAGAAATGAAGAACAACAAAGAAAGATAAATGGATAGATAAAACCTGATTTAGGAGCTTTTTAAGCTCTGATACCAGATAATGTAATCCTCAAAGCTTAGTTTCACAAAGGGTGGAAGATGGTGAACAAGGCTGGACTAAAGTCACTCTCCTTCGACAAGTCGGATGGGAATGGTCGGAGTGGTCAGATGGTGCCGGCTCGAAGGGACTAAGGTCCCTCCTTTGAGATGGCTGATCGGATGAACTGGTAGGATGGTGGATCGATGGTCGCCACAAAGCCTGGTGATGAAGGCAATGATAAGACAAGTTACTTCAAAGGCAGAAATCACAAAAGCCTAAGGAAGAAACGATTTTGAGAGAAAAACTCTTAGAAGAAATGCTTGTTGTTTATTGATTGTGGGAAAAATACAAAGCTGTGGGGAGGGGGGGGGACTTTATATACTAGTCCAAACATCTGTGCCCTTATAGGGGTCTTTAAAAAGATTACATTTATTCTAGCTAAATCAAAGGGATTGAAATGGCTAACAATTGCCTTAGCTACTAAAATTCAAAGATAATTGAAAAACATTCCAAAAATAATAAAGATTAGTCAAATAATTGAAATATGAGATCAGTCTTACATTGACTGATTGGCGAGAATGGATATAGACTGATTCTTGGCTTGGTGCGGTCTTCAGTCTTTAAAGGAGGTGATGCTAAATATGGTAAGTATGTGGCCTTCTCTTAGCATAGGTATTTCATGCACATTATTTGGCCCGACCCTGGTTTGATTCTCACTTGCATGGACCGGTTTGATTTGATCCTTGGTCTGCTTTTTGATTCCTTCTCCATCAAAAGGAATCCTAAAAGTGAATGGTTAAAGTGGAGAAGTCAAATTGAAGACTTGAATATTGGAACCCAAAATTTATAAGCCTATTGGCCTAAGTAAATTTTGAATTAATGTGAAGAGAAATTGGACTATTGAGCTCTTTAAGAAAGCTATGGAGAAGGAATGATAGGACTATTATGCAAGGATAAATCTTACCAAAATTTTTCCATAATGAAAGGACAAATCTGAAAGATTGTGTCTACCAAAAGTGGATAAATCAACAGATTGTGTCTAAATAAATTCGAATTACTTCCAAATGTTTCTAAAAGATTTCTGATTCCCCTTACTTGTGGAAACAGAGAATATCCAGAAAATATTATTTTCCTTTTCTCAGATTTCCCTAATTTGCGGAAAAAGGAGAATATCCAGAAAATATTATTTTCATTTTCTCCAGTTTTCCTTAATTACAGAAAAAAAGAATATTCATAATATATTATTTTCTTTTTCTCCACAAAATTTAGCTTGAAGATCAAGCTACTCCTCCCATATAAATAAATGACTCGTCTCTTCTCAAAAACCAACAGATCAAAAGCTTTTACACCAAATCGAATAGTTTCAGCAATCTCTCTCTAGTCTTTTAATATCGTAAGTGTCTCGAGAGTATTCGTAGATTTTAAGTTCGCAGATTCTGTTTTGGGTGTTGCAAAACAGTCTCATCATGGTCGTATCCTGGGATTCGAAAATCGCAACAGAAACCGTTACACATTATGGACGATTTATTGAGTTAAGGAAGTATATAAAATCTCGACTCCATGTTTCGTTTTCTTTTCATAAATGTTTTCAAGCTGTTCCTTAATCCGCTTTCTTTAATCCACTGTTTTATACTATCGATTTTGGTTCGTGGTTTCAATCTAGATTTTTGCGGTATAACATTGAATACATAAGCCAAATTAAATATGGATCAATGTTAATGTCTCTTTCTTCTTCTCTAAAAAATCTGTTTGAGATTAAATTAAATTCAAATTTAGATCCTTAATAATAATTTACATTTGGTATCTAAGCATGGTTTAGATTTGTTTAATTCACCAATAAGATGATTTGGTTAGTTGGAATTGTGACGGCAACGCTTTTACGTAAACATTGTTTATTACGTAACTTACGTAACATGTACGAATCGGCAGAAAGAAAATTGTTACCGATTTAGTGGAGTGTTATGGGTTTTAGAAAACTGCTTTGTTTTATTTTTCGACATTGAATGACTCGATGCTAGAAAATAAGGAATAAGCCTGGGTTAATTGAACTGTTTATTTGATGTCGGTGATCTCTAGGAACATGTGTCACAATTCTGTTTAGTACTGGAATTAAATTTCGTTGATTTCTTTCATTGGGTCAAATATAAGGCACCTACTAATTGAAGTGACACCCGCTTATTGAAATAATATTTAAACGTAATTAAATTATTAACAATTAAATTCATGAAAGAGTGGATTCAGTTATTTAAAGCATGAGCGTAATATAGTGAATGGTTCAATCGTTGGTTTGATTGATTTAGTTTAATATATCTCGTTTAGTTTTTAAAAAATTAAAAAACAAAATGCTTCCACTGCATTTTAATATGAGCAATTTCAATGTATAACCATAAAAAATATAATAATTTAGAAACTAACCATAAGAAAGTTTGGCTATGATATTTTTTATAATATATGTAATATGGACTAAAATATCCTTATAATTTGTGTCGAGTATAAAAATGTGTATTGATATATATATTTTTCTTTTCCTCTCTCCCCCCTTTCACTTTTTTTCTCTCTTTCCATATTTCTTTCACCATATATGTTTTTCAATTTATTCAAAATCCATAAATTACTTCTTATTTCTATTTCTTCTCTTTACCCATAAATTATAGTATATAAATGTATAGAATTTCTGTATTTTCTTATTGATTTCACAGAATAGTATATGAAAAATATAAATTGACATATACTATACTAATACAATATATACAATATTTGGGTTTGGGTTTAGTATTTAGAGTTTCAGGTTTAGTATTTAGGATTTATGATTTATTATTTAAGGCTTAGAGTTTAAGATTTAAGATTTAAGGCTTATGGTTTGGGTTTGGCTTTAGTATTTAGTGTTTAAGGGTTTAGTATATATGATTTAAGATATTCTATACTATGTAGGTTTATATAGAATGGATATTTGTTGATTAGCAATACTATTCACCGAATTAATAAATTTTTATTTGATCTTTTAACACTTTATCATGTTAAATGCAGAAAACAAATTCGGATTTTTTATAAGATTAGAAATTTTAATCAATCACTAATTTGAGATTAATGCAATAAAAAATTCTATTTTTCCATAGTCCATAAATTTCTTCTTCTCTTTATTTCTTTTTTAACCCATAAATTTTCTCTAACCCATTTTATTCTTTCTATTTATTCTCTTTACCCAGAAATATAGTATATAAATGTATATAATTTATATATTTTCTTATAGATTTCACAGAATAGTATAGAAAAGATAAAATCTTATATAATATACTATAATAGTCTATAAAATATTTGAGTTTGGGTTTAGCATTTAGGGTTTAAGGTTTAGTATTTAGTATTTATGGTTTAGTATTTAATGTTTAGTGTTTTAAGGTTTATGATTTAAGGTTTTGGGTTTGGGTTTGGGTTTAGTATTTAGAGTTTAAGGGTTTAGTATATATAATAGGTATTCTATACTGTGTATCTTTATATAGAATGACTATGTTGATTAGTAATTCTACTCATCAGATTAATAAAGTTTTTATTTGTTTTTTAAAAACTTTATCTTGTTAGATTCAAAAAAAAAAAAAATATATATATATATATATATATATATATATATGTTTTTCTATAAGATTTGAAACTTTAATCAAACACTAATATAAGATTAATGTTATCTAAAATATCAAATGGGTATACATTTTTTTTTGGCACAACTTCCTCATCACACGCGCATGTAAGGTTACTGTGGTCCACTTTTGAGCCTAAAAATCATGTTTCCTATGTCACTTTATTATATGGTTATTCACTACGTTTTACGGTGTAATATTGTTACTGACTTAATTCACCCTTTTAATAATTAAACAATTTATTTTATGAAATATTAACATAATTTAATATAAAATATTAAAATTTTAGTGTTTATATTGTTTATAATATGTTAGTCACTAAAGTGTACCTTATTATATACATATAGACGTTAAAATAATAATGATAAATATATATATTTATATAAATAAATATATATTATATATATATATATATAACAATTGATCATAATTAAAAAGATATTATAAATGACATTAAAGTTTGATTGATCAATTGTTTTTGCTAACTATATACTAGGAGAACACCCAAAGGTGAATCTTTGTGTATAGACAGTAAAACATAAAAGATTAGTTATGTCTTACTAGAATCAATATTATGTATATCCAAAGATAGCATGCATATTGAATTTGCGTATGATTTAACTAATCATAAAAAAACTATAGAATAAAAAAACTAGCATCAGTAAAAGTGTTTGTGTTTAGGTATGACCCAAAGATTACTTAAATGCATGCATTAAAGTTTTAATTTTTTTTTTAATTTTCTTATGAATCTGAATTAAAATTTTCAAAGCATTAATGGGTAAGCATGTATTAATTCTTGCAGCTTCATCAAATTTGTTTGCATCTGCTAACTATGTCGTGAAGTTCAATGGGATGAATTATGGAGAGTGGTCTGAACAGATCCAGCTTACACTGGGTGTAATGGCATTGGACTCTGCAATTCTAACGGATGAGGAACCTTCATCCATTACAGAAGATAGCTCTGAATCAGAAAAGTCTCGATATGAGAGATAGGAGAGATCTAATAGGCTGAGCTTTAACCTCATGAGAATGACGATAGCAGAAAGTATTAAGCCATTTATGTCTGTGACAGAGAAGGCTAGGGAATTCCTACAGAAAATTAAGGAGTGTTCACAATCTGGTTTAGCTGACAAGTCGATTGTAGTAAGCTTAATGAATGAGCTAACTACAAGAAAAATCGACTGGTCTCAGCCAATCCATGATCATGTGACACACATGTCTAACTTGGCAGCAAAGTTAACGACCTTGGGAATGGAAGTACATGAAGGTCCAGTTCATCATGAACTCTCTACCTTTTGAGTTTACCCAGTTCTAGGTGAATTACAATACGATTAAAGAAAAATGGAACTTTAAGGAATTAAATGTTATGTTGGTTCAAGAGGAAGGGAGATTAAAGAAGATGAAGGACCATGTTGCTGATTTCGTAGGTCTTGAAAATGCCAGAAGAAATAAAGGCAAACCAAGTAAGAAGGCAAAAGGAAGGACAAGACTTTCATGAAAGGGCCTGAAACTAAAATCCAGAAAGAGAAGAAGTGTTTATTTTGCAAGCAAATGGGACACTTCAAGAAAGACTGTCCCAAAAGAAAGGCATGGTTCGACAAGAAAGGTAAACATTACAGTTTTGTTTGCTCTGAATTGAATCTTGTAGAAGTGTCTAATAATACTTGGTGGTTAGATTCTGGTGCAACTACTCATGTGTCTCATATTAAGGAGGGATTCAGTTCTATCCAGCCTATAAGAGGACATAAACAACACTTATTCATGGGAAACAGGATGAAGGCACAAATAAAAGGCATTGGGACGTATAGATTGATCATGGGCACTGGATGTCATTTGGATCTTGAAGGATCTCTCTATGTACCTGAATGTGCTAGGAATCTTGTTTCTGTAAGTAGGTTGGATAATTTAGGTTTCGATTTGAAGATTGGACATGGTGTTTTCTCATCGTACCGAAATGATTACTTTTATGGTAGTGTACTTTATTTGATTCACTTTATTGGTTCAATCTTGATGCGAAATTATCTGAATCCTTATTTAATATTGAAAGTCGAGGCATAAAACGTAGTGCATGTAATGAAAGTTCTGCTTGCTTGTGGCATCGAAGATTAGGTCACATTTCCAAAGAAATAATTATGAGGTTGGTAAGAAATGAAATTCTTCCTCAATTAGATTAAAGTTATATAAGTGTGTGTATAGACTGCATTAAAGAAAAGCAGGCTAAACAAATAGTAAAGAAACCAGCCACAAGAAGCACTTAACTTCTTGAGTTAATATATATCGATATATGTGACCCTTTCGATGCTCCTTCTTGGAGTGGTGAAAAGTATTTTATCACTTTTATTGATGATTATTCACGTTATGGATACACATCTACTGCATGAAAAGTCCAAATCAGTGAGTGGTCTAGAGGTGTTTATTAGTGAGGTAGAAAGGCAATTAGATAGAAAAGTAAAAGTTGTGAGATCTGATAGAGGTCCGTTTGCAAAGTTACTTGAAAGTAAAGGCATTTGTGCACATTATACAATGCATGGTACTCCTCAGCAGAATGGTGTTGCTGAGAGGTGGAATCGTACTCTAATAGATATTGTTAGGAGCATGTTGAGTAATTCTACTTTACCCCTTTCGTTGTGGATATATGCATTAAAGACTGCAACATATGTGCTAAACTGGGTTCCTAGGACTCCTTATGAACTGTGGACGGGAAGTAAACCTAGCTTAAGGCATCTACGTGTTTGGGGCTGTCCAGCAGAAGTAAGGCTATATAACCTACATGAAAAGAAACATGATTCAAGGACTGTCAGTAGACTTTTCATTGGCTATCCTGAAAAGTCAAAGGGGTATACTTTTTATTGTCCTAAGCATAGTACGAGAATAGTTGAGACGGGTAATGCTAGATTCATCGAGAATGGTGAAACTAGTGGGAGTGGTGAACCACGAAAAGTGGACATTCAAGAAATTCAAGTTGAAGTCTTTTCACCTATTGTTGCAGCTAAAGTAGTTGTTCCTATTGATGCATCACAATCTAATGGCTCAACAGAACAACATAATGATGTGCAAATCCCATTAGTTGAAGATCCACTCAATGAATCTGTTACAATTGAAGAAGAGAATAGTGTACCACAAGAACCATTAAGGCGATCTGTAAGGGAAAGAAGATCTGATATTTCAAATGATTACATGGTTTACGCTATTTAAAGTGAATGTGACCTAAGCATTAATGAAGACCCGAACTCATTCCAAAAAGCCATGGAAAGTGACAATTATGATAAGTGGTTTGATGACTCAAAAGAGGAAATAAAGTATATGGATGATAACAAAGTATATGACTTAGTAGAGTTGCCTGATGGTTTCAAGACAGTTGGTTCTACATGGGTCTTAAGACTAAACACGACTCGAAAGGTAATATTGAAAGGTACAAGGGTCGCCTTGTTGCTAAAGGTTTCACCCAAAAGGACGGCATAGACTACAAAGATACCTTCTCTCCAGTTTCAAAGAAGGATTCTGCAAGGATTGTTTTTGGTTTGGTAGCTCAATATGATCTTGAGCTTCACCAAATGGATGTGAAAACCGCCTTTCTGAATGGAGAACTTGAGGAAGAAGTATATATGGACCAACCTGAAGGGTTTGTGGCTGCAGGAAAAGAACATATGGTATGGAAGCTGAGAAAATCGATATATGGACTGAAAGAAGCTTCCAGACGATGGTATTTAAAATTTAATGATACCATCACGTCATATGGTTTTGTAGAAATCATCGTTGATCGATGTATCTGCATAATAGTTAGTGGGAGCAAATTTGTGATTTTAGTCTTATATGTTGATGACATTTTGGTTGCTACAAATGACATGGGCATGTTACATGATATAAAAAGGTATCTCTCTAAGAACTTTGAAATGAAGGATATGGGTGAGGCATCCTATGTGATCTGTATAGATATATATCGAGATAGTTCACTAGGATTATTAAGTTTGTCTCAGAAAAAAAAAATATCCTAAGATTTTAGAGAGATATAACATGGAAAAATGCTCTGAAGGGATAGTTCCAATTCAGAAGGGGGATAAGTTTAGTATAAAGCAATGTCCTAAAAATTAATTGGAGCGTAAAGAAATGGAAAGAATTCCATATGCATCAGTGGTTGGGATTTGAACTATGTTCAGACATGTACTCGACCATATATCAGGTTTGTTGTTGGTATGTTGGGTCGATATCAAAGTAATCTTGGAATGGACCACTAGAAAGCTGCAAAGAAGATTCTCAGGTACTTGCAAGGCACCAAAGAGCACATTCTTACATACAGGAGATCTGACCATCTTGAGGTCATTGGATATTCGGATTCAGACTATGGTGGATGCGTCGATAGCAGAAAATCGACGTCTGGATATTTGTTCCTATCAGCTGGGGGAGCAGTATCATGGAAAAGTGGAAAGCAGTCTGTCATTGCTACTTCCACTATGGAGGCCGAATTTGTGGCATGCTATGAGGCCACAATTCATGCATTGTGGCTGCGGAACTTTATCTAAGGACTTCAGATTGTCGACTCTATAGAGAAGCCGCTGAGAATTTGTTGTGATAATACCGCATCTGTCTTCTTTTCAAAGAATGACAAGTACTCGAAGGGTGCCAAGTACATGGAGTTGAAGTTCTTGTCTGTCAAAGAAGAAGTTAAGAAACATAGAGTGTCCTTTGATCATATAAGGACGGATATGATGGTAGCGGATCTGTTAACTAAGGGATTACCACCCAAGGTGTTCATTGGCCAAGTAAAGGGTATGGGTATTATAGATAAAACCTTGTTGTTTTGATTATAGGATGCTCATTATGTGTGTGTGACACTATGAATTCACTTAAAGTTATGTTTCTATTTTATTAAGTATGTTATCATTAAAGTATGTGTGTACACTTATGGTTCGTAGATAACATATGGTTAATCTGAGAATGAAAGTGTTTCTCAAAAAAAGGAATTTACAGAAATTGGAATTGATTTGTGATACATAGAATGGATCATGTCGTTTAATGATGTGTGACCGCCATTATTCAATCATTTCTGATTTTTTGTTAAAGGAAAATAAACTTGATATAAAGAGAGTATTATAGTTTTTTTCCGAATAAAATGTTAAATTCGACTCAAAAGAAAAATACACGTTTTTACATCATAGTGTAGCTAAGTTTATGAAAGACTTTTAGTAAAAACAGGGAGATAGTATGACAGACGTGGGCTACAAGTATCCTAACCATGTCACTAGACTCTCCTCATAGCGGTCATCATGTTTTCGACTTATACTGATCAGTCTGTCACGAACAGTTCTATCAACGGCTTTAGCAAGTTGAGTCGCCGAGGTTGGCTGGTCTCCATGCCGTATTTTGTTTCGCTCTCGCCAGATATGGTAGGGTGCAGCTTGAAAGACATATCGAAGAAGAAATTTCGTAATCCGGTCTCGCTTAAGAGTTGATAGAAGTTGCACCACATGTTCCTAGTTTATTGAAAAATATCTGTTTAAGATCTTTGCAACCAAGATTTTGCAGATCGCTGATGCAGACGGACATGCGAAGAACAGATGATTCCTGCTTTCCATTGAACAATCACAGAAATTGCAGTTCGTTCTTTGGCCTGAGTTCCATTTCTGAATTTTGTCGTCTGTTGCGAGGCGATTATGCAGAGCTAACCAAGTAATAAAACCGAACTTTGGGGTGGCATATTTAAACCAAAGAGCTGCGTACCAGTCTGTTTTTCGGATTTGATTGACGTATGATTTTCCAAGTACTCAGTGAGCAAAATTTGTTTGAGTATTTATTTTCTGCAAGTTTCAAAAGGTGAGTATCTCTTCCTGAGTGATCTTGTCCCCTTGTGTTTTCCAGAACCTTCACAATCACAGTGAGAGGTGCTGTTCGATAATCTCTTAACCTTAAACAATCGCGAGCCTGTGCCACTGAAGCATGTCCCGGAATCCCGAGATAAATAAAACCCCATGGCCCTGTAATATATAAAATTCTGCCTAACTCCGACCAGTCATCATACCAGAAGGATGTGTGTAAACCGCTGTTTGTTTGAACCCAGTGGAAAGACTTTGCTGTGTCTCTTTATTTCATCAGTTTTTTCCACATCCATGAGCTCGCAGTTGTAGTGTTGACTGACCAAAAGGAATTCTGTTTCAAATGTACCGATCTTAAGGCCCGAATTTTCTGCAAAATCTTCAAAAATGCTGAGAACTCCAGCAATTGAGTTTCACTTCCCATCAACAAACACGAGTAGATCATCTGCAAAGCAGAGATGTGTTAGTTAAATTTTCTTGCACTGTGGGTGATAGCCAATCTTCCTTTCTGCAGCAGCTTTATCTATCAAGTGCGATAGAACATTCATACACAAAACGAAGAGATACGGAGAGAGAGAGCACCCCTGCCGTAGACCTCAGTTACTTTGGAAAAAACCCGCAAGCTCTCCATTCACCTGGACGGAGAAGGAGGCAGTTGTGATACAGAGCTGGATCCAGTGAATGAAAGGTTCCGGGAAATCTAAAGCGGTTAAAATGTTAAAAAGAAAGCTCCATTGAACAGAATCAAACGCTTTAGATATGTCAATCTTCATAGTACAGTGAGAGGATATCTTCTCTTTATGGTAATCTCGTACCACTTCCGTGGCGAGAAGAACATTTTCCATGAGTAAACGTTCTTTGACAAAAGCTGATTGATTGTGAGCTATGATACAAGGCAAAATACTCTTGAGACGACTCACAAGAATTTTCGATATCACCTTGTACAAAACGTTACAAAACGATATGGGTGGGTAGTCCTTCATTTTGATTGCTGCTTCCTTTTTCAGTATCAAAGTGATGCAGTCCCAAGAACAAGATCAGTCAAGCCAGTTTCAGCCGTGTACGAACCACCCTTAACGAGAGCTGGAGCTAAAAGAATAAGAGATGGCTTCAATCAATCCGTGAAGACTCTACTTGCCGAACAAGAGGTTGACAACATAACCGACCAGCTGACCAAGCTCTACATTTCAACCGATCAAGATCAAACCAGGCAAATTGAAGACCAAGATTAAACCAAGCAGACCAAAGATCAAATCAAACCGGTTCAATTAAGGGAGGATCAAACCAGGGTCAGGCCAAATAATGTGCATGAAATACCTTTGCTAAAAGAAGGCCGTACCAAGCCAAGAATCAGTCTACATCCATTCTCACCAATCAGCCAAGGTAAGTCTGATTTCATATTTCAATTATTTGACTAATCTTTATTGTTTTTGGTATGATTTGCTTGATTTTCTTTGTTAATCTTTGACATTTAGTAGCTAAGGAAATTGTTAGCCATTTCAATCCCTTTAATTTAGCTAGATTAAATGTAATCTCTTTAAAGATCCCTAGAAGGGCACAGCTGTTTGGACTAGTATATGAAGTACCCTCACAGCCTTGTATTTTTTTCACACAATCAATAAACAACAAGCATTTCTTCTAAGAGTTTTCTCTCTAAATTTGTTTCTTCCTTAGGCTTTTGTGATTTCTGCCTTTGAAGTAACTTGTCTTCTCATTGCCTTCATCACCAGGCTTTGTGGCGACCATCGATCCACCAACTTCCATTTCATCTGACCAGCTTTCTCAAAGGAGTGACCTTACTCCCTTCGCGCCGGCACCATCTGACCATTTTGACCATTCCATCCGACTTGACCAAGGAGAGTGACTTTAGTTTAGCCTTGTTCACCATCTCTCACCTTTTGTGAAACTCAGTTTTGAGGATCACATCACAAAGCCAGGATGGTAGAGTTCAGACCTTTTGGTATTAAACCAAGTTTAAAGAAGGAACTAACCACAGCAACAAAATCTTTTCCCAGAACAGGCCAAGCCATCTTGTAAAATTCACTAGTGAATCCATCAGGGCCTGGAGACTTATCATTTGGCATAACATACAGTGTTTGACGAATTTCATCTTCAGTGACATCTCTCATAAGCAAAGCTTTGTCCATGTACGTGCATCTAAATTTCAACAAATCATAGGCATCCCTTTGAATTCGTCCGGGGTCGCATTCAAAAATTCCTTGAAGAATCTCTCAGCTTCAAATTTCAGAGCCTCTGATTTTTTTATCATTTCTCCATTTTGGGCTCGGATCTTCCGGATCGTATTTCTTGCCCTTCTAGCCATAATACTATGATGGAAAAATTTGTTATTTTGATCCCCCACATCCAGCCAATGAATTTTTTCCTTTTGTTTCAGATATACCTCCTCAATACCAGATAGATGCTTCCAATTGTTCCTTAAAACTATTTCATTATTTCCTTAAAACTCATTGCATTCTCGAATTTGAATTGTTCTCATTTGCACACAGCCATAGTTTCCTTATCTGTTTGCTGCATTAACCATTTCATTTGCATAGTTATATATATATATATATAAAAGAGTCCAAGTTAATCGTATTAAGCTGTCGGTCCATTTTCATTTACTTCATATATACTCTTATCAGAACCCATTCATACATTGTATTTTCCTTTTGAGGTACCAAACCGGACCACATGGGTGAAGCAATAACTGCCAATCAATTGGCTCAAATGATGGCTACCTTGCAAAACATCCAAAACCGCCTTGATCAAGTGGAACAAAACATGCAGACAGAGACAACTGCTAGCAGTTCCGGCAACAACGATGACAACCGACCGCTACCGGCCCCAGACCAAAGGCAAAATACAGCTGCCAACCTGGCTGGTCAAGCTCGAGGCCGAGAAAGGAGCCAGGACCGAGGCCGAGACGAAGGAGATGAGCCACCTTGGCAAGGAGGCAAAGGTCTCAAACTGTCTCCACCAACCTTTACAGGCAAGCTCAATCCCGAGGCTTACTTGGATTGGGAAAGAAGAATGGAGTATATTTTCGAGTATTATCAATACTCGGATGCAAGGAAGGTGACCATAGCCGAAGCTCAACTCACTAATAATGCTCTAGAATGGTGGGACCGAGAAGTAGCTGATAGAAGAAGTCACAGGCTGCACCCTATTAACTCATGGGAAAACATGAGTTACCAGCTAAGGAAGAGATATGTCCCCTCATACTTCCACCGAGATCTCCAGAAGAGATTCAGGAGACTTACCCAAGGAACCAGAACCGTGGAAAAATATTTTGAAGAGTTTGAAACCTTGAAGAATCGACTAGAAGGGAGGATTCACAAGAAACTCTCATGGCCCAGTTCCTTGATGGGCTTAATGCCCGAATAGTTGGCAAGGTTGAACGGCAAGCCTACCAGGACCTAGATGAGCTACTACACTTGGACATCCAAGCCGAACAGCATATCAAGAGGAAGGTCTTAACATGCTGTCCCAAGCCCAACTGGACACCCCTGGTCCAAAGAAGCATTGACAAAGGTAGGAAAGATCATAGCCATGGATTCTAAGTTCAAGAAGCCTTTCCAAGAAGGCAACAAATCCGGCTCCAGTCCAGCTCAGACCCAACGAGCCAGGGACATAACATGCTTCAAGTGCAAAGGCAAAGGACACTATGCCCGAGACTGTCCTAACCAGCGAGCCATGATCCTCAGAGACAATGGTGAGTATGTGTCTCAAGATGAAGCTGAGGATGAACCAGAAGACTCCGAGGAAGAAGTAACCGACTACCCAGACGTAGGAGAAATCTTGGTTACCCGGAGATCACTAAGTGCCTTGTTTGAACCCAAGACCATTCAGCGAGAGAACATCTTCCACTCAAGATGCACCATAGACTCCAAGGTATGTAGTCTAATTATTGATGGAGGATCTTGTACTAATGTTGCTAGTAAATATTTGGTGGACAGTTTAGGTCTTAAAAAGACCAAGTGCCCGAGGCCATACCGACTTAGATGGCTCAATGATGAAACCGAGCTCAAAATTGGAGTACAAGTCCTTGTCCCATTAAGCATTGGGAAGTATTCCGACCAGGTCCTACTAGGCAGATCATAGCAGTTTGACAAGGAGACACTCCCCAATGGCCGCACCAACTACTACAGCTTCATTCATCAGAAGCGTAAGCACAACCTAGGCCCATTGACCCCACAAGAAGTTCATGAACTTCAAAAGGCCATGGACAAGGGAGCTAAGGCAAGTAAGTCCGAGAAAACCACTCTCTATATATCACCTAGCAAAGTACTTAAGACTATAGAACAGAAAGAACATGTGCTACTCATGATCTTTACAGAAGGGTATTTTTCAGGACCCAAGGAGGACCAGCATCCGGAATGAGTCCTTAAGCTACTGGAAGACTTCAAAGATATCTTTCCGGAAGACATTCCTACTGGCTTACCACCAATCCGAGGAATCGAGCACCAGATTGATCTTGTACCCGGAGCACCATTGCCTTACCGACCGGCCTATAGAGTCAATCTGGAGGAGTCTAAGGAGCTAGATGATGAAGCCAGGACCCGCGACTCTACTGAAGTCCCGAACCAGGTTGACATGGAGGTTACCATACCGGTCATGCGAAACACACCAAGGACGAGGTCAGAAACCCGGAACCTACGTGAAGAGTTCAACCAACAAGTGGAAAGCCTCATCACCCTATTGGTGCACGAAGAGCTTAAAGGGAGGCTACTCAACAAAGAGATACTTGAAGAACATCCAACCGGGCCAATCGAAGAGCTCAACCCAACCTTAGGCCGAAAGATGGAACCAACCTAAACCACGAACGGACCAACGACCATTCCCCGGGACGTCACAAATATTTCCATCCTTTGTGTGGCGTCTAACACCTTCCCCATCGATTGTCCCATCTACTGAGTACCTTGGAGAGAGCCTGTCGGCCAGTCAAGGAACTTCCATCATGATATCCAAGCAAAGAGTGCCTTCGGCCAGTTGTTCGGATCACAACCTCCACCCCAGCGTAGAACCATCCATTTGGGGCTACATCACTAGAGAAGCAAGTTCAAGACATGATGAGCAAAGGCTATATCCGAGAAAGCCTTAGTCCATGTGCAGTACCCGTACTCTTGGTGCCCAAGAAGGATGGTCAATGGAGGATGTGTGTCGATTGCAGAGCCATCAACAACATCACCGTCAAATATAGGCACCCAATCCCAAGGTTATACGATATGTTGATTGAGCTCAGTGGTGCCACTATCTTTTCAAAGATAGATCTAAGGAGTGGCTACCATCAAGTCTGGATGAAGGAAGGTGATGAGTGGAAGACAGCATTCAAGATCAAGAGAGGTCTATACAAATGGAAGACATCATTCAAGACAGCATTAAAGACGGCAGATTTGTCAAGGATTTCAGCACCATTTCTTCTCCTTTGACTTCGTTGATTAAGAAGGATGTTGTCTTCAAATGGGGACCGAGCCAAGATCAAGCATTCCAGAAGCTCAAAGACAGCCTCACACATGCACCGGTTTTGTTATTGCCTAACTTTGACAAAACTTTTGAAGTTGAGTGTGATGCCTCAGGAACAGGAATTGGAGATGTCCTAACCCAAGGAGGGAAACCTGTGGCCTACTACAGCGAGAAACTAACGGGAGCCACCCTCAACTATCCTACTTAAGACCAGGAGCTCTACGCCTTAGTCCGAGCATTGGAGACTTGGCAGCATTACCTACTTTCCAAGGAGTTTGTGATCCAAAATGACCACGAGACACTTAAGTATCTACGAGGCCAGACCACCCTGAAGAAAAGGCATGCAAGATGGCTCGAGTTCGTGGAGAACTTCCCTTACATAATCAAATACAAGAAGGGCAAGGAGAATGTTGTAGCTGACGCTTTATCCCGGAGACATGCCCTGATTTCAACAATGGAGGCCAGGATAATGGGATTTGAACATCTCAAGGAGCTTTATGAAGCAGACCCGGACATTGGAGACCTTTACAAGCAATGCACGAAAGATGCCCTGGGTCCTTTTAATTTCTTTATCCACTTCATGATGAAATTTGGATGTGAGTCACAACAAGAAGTTAGAGCAATTGGGAAAAGCAACGGAAGGAGACCATCCAATTGAGATTGGTGAAGTAGATTGTGGTAGAAGGAGAGATGTTTGCACCAAACTTATAATCAGTCATATCCAACATTTAAGCTATTTTACAATGGAGAAGAAGTTTTAAAACACCAAGGTAAACTTGCTATACATGCACCTGTGGTTGTGGAAGATTTGGATGAATCTAAATTTTGACCCTATACTTTGAGAATATAACTTAAGGAGCGGTTACCACCAAGTCCGAATGAAGGAAGACGACGAGTGGAAAACAGCCTTCAAGACCAAACACGGCTGTACGAGTGGTTGGTCATGCCTTTCGGCCTCACCAACACCCCAAGCACTTTCATGAGGCTTATGAACCATGTTCTGAGGGCCTAGATCTGTAAGTTCATGGTAGTGTACTTCGATGATATACTTGTCTATAGTACCTGTCTAGAAGATCACCTTAGCCATCTTGAACAGGTCTTAGCTACACTTAGATCGGAACACCTATATGTGAACCTCAAGAAATGCATCTTTTGCACTGATCAAGTTGTTTTCCTAGGATTTGTTAAAAGTTCGCAGAGTTTAAAGGTGGATGATGACAAGATCAAGGCGATCCAAGAATGGCCTACCCCTACCACGATTGGGCATGTACGGAACTTCCATGGACTGGCCAGTTTCTACCGGCGGTTTGTACGGGACTTCAGTACCATAGCTGCACCCCTCACTGCGGTCATCAAGAAGAACGTCCCATTTAGCTGGGGACCGGCTCAAGAGGAGGCCTTCCATAAGCTCAAACAGAGTCTCACCCAATCACCGGTTCTGGTACTTCCAAACTTTAACCAGACTTTTGAGATAGAATGCAATGCTTCTGAAACAGGTATCGGAGGCGTGCTTACGCAAGGAGGCAAGCCGGTTGATTTCTTCAGTGAAAAGCTCAGTGGAGCTTCACTCAACTACCCTACCTACGACAAGGAGCTGTATGCCCTGGTAAGGTGTCTAGAGGTTTGGCAACATTACATTTTGTCCAAAGAGTTTGTTGTCCATACAGATCACGAGACACTAAAGCACTTGAAAGGACAAACCACACTCAAGAGGAGACATGCGAAGTGGCTGGAGTTCATCGAGACCTTCCCCTATGTTATCAAATATAAGAAGGACAAGGAGAACATTGTAGCCGACGCATTGTCCAGGAGGCATGTCCTGATCAGCACCATGGAGGTCAAGATCATGGGCTTTGAGTATATCAAGGAGGCCTATGCAGAGGACCCGGACTTCAAACAGGCTTATGAGGCGACCCACACGACTGCATCTGGAGGTTACTATCAACACAATGGGTTTTTATTTAAAGATAAAAAGCTTTGTATTCCGCAGGGTTCTATGAGGGAACTACTAGTACGTGAAGCCCACGAATGGGGCTTGATGGGACACTTTGGCCGGGACAAGACACTCAGTATCCTCATGGAGCACTTTCATTGGCCACACCTGAAACGAGACGTGGAGTGGTTCTGTGCCAACTGTATTACATGCCTAAAGGCCAAATCCAGGTCACATCCTCATGGTTTGTATATGCCTTTGCCTATTCCTAACCTACCATGGGTAGATATTTCGCTGGATTTTGTTATAGGACTGCCCAAGATCAACCATCGTGATTCCATCTTCGTGGTGGTAGACCGGTTCTCCAAGATGGCCCATTTCATTGCATGCATCAAGTCCAATGATGCCCTTCAGACGGCTGATCTGTTCTTCAAAGAAGTCGTAAGGCATCATGGGATTCCCCAGACCATTGTCTCCGATCAAGATTCCAAGTTTCTTGGACACTTCTGCCGAGCCCTTTGGAAGAAGCTGGGCACTAAGCTTCTCTTTTCCACCACATGCCACCCACAGACCGATGGTCAAACAGAGGTAGTAAACCGGACACTCTCAACCCTTTTGAGATCTACGGTTGGTAAGAACTTACGTAACTGGTTAACCTGCTTACCATACATTGAGTTCGCATACAATCATGCTAGACACTCGACCACGAGGCAGTCACCATTTGAAGTTGTTTATGGGTTTAACCCATTATCCCCGTTAGATCTCACTACTCTTCCCCAAGCTGTTTATTCTAGTGCAGAAGGAGAAACAAAGGCAGATTTCATGAAGAAACTTCATCAGCGAGTCAAGGATAACTGGGAGAAGAAGATGGCCAAGTATAAGGAGTGAGTGGGCAAAGGCCGAAAGGAGATCATATTCGAACCAGGAGACTGGGTCTGGCTACGCATGCGCACGGGGAGGTTTCCAAACCAAAGGAAGTCCAAGCTCGCGCCTAGAGGAGATGGCCCATTCCGAGTGCTGGAGAAAATAAACAACAACACCTACAAGCTAGAACTCCCAGGTGAGCTAACCATTTCCCCCACGTTTAATGTTACTGACTTATCTCCATTCCATGCAGATGATCCAATTCCAAGGTCAGAATATTTTCAAGAGGGAGGGGATGATGAAGCCACGAACGAAAGCTCAACTGACGACCCACCCGGAAATGAAGTGGAGGTTGCCTTGCCAGTCATGAGGAACACACCCCGGACGCGGTCTGGAACAAGGAACTTGTGTGAAGAGTTCAACCAACAAGTGGAGAGCCTGATCACTCTATTGGAGCACGAGGAACTTGAAGGAAGGCTACTCAACAAAGAAATACTTGAGGAGATTCCAATCGGGCCAACAGAAGAACCCAACCTGACCTTGGGCCGAGCCATGGAACCAGCCAGACCGACAACCAGTTCCCGGACCATCACCTTCTTACCAGTTCTACAAGGGCTTGCGGCGACCAACATCTTCCACATATCAGCCATCACGTCGGGAATGGAACAGCCAACTTCTACTGTGGATCAGATGGCCCAAGATGGCTCAGCCCACAGCCAGCCACCAGAGTTCAACCCATGGTAAGCTCGTACATTATGGATTAATTAACGAGATTCCTTTTATGGTTTTTGCAGGATTTCTTTCCTTTTCTTGTCTTTTCCTTTTCTTTTTGCGTTTTGGGACTATATTAGCAATTTCGGCCAAGTGTTAGGCCTTTTCCTTATTTCTTGTTTTCGACCCAAGTAGGTCAAGGCTGCAGGGCTATTTAATAAAGTCCCACATTCAGTCTGTACTCACCTTTTGACATATCAATAAAAATACCGAAGTTTTCATTCAGAAACCCTAGCCGTCTAAGCTTCTTGTGTGAGAATCCTTGAAGTATTTCGGTTTGACTTATCACAAAGAACCTCATCTCTTTGTGTGGAGTCCATCGTTCCCCATCGTCCGTACCATCCATTGAGTTACTTGGAGAGAGCTTGTCGGCCAGCCAAGGAGCTTCCACCCGTGACTTCCAAGCAAAGAGTGCCTTTCGGCCAATTGTTCGGATCACAACCTCCACCCCTTTGTAGAACCACCCGTTTGGGGCTACATCAGACAAGATAACCAGGCCGGGCCAGAACAAGAACACGAGTCTCCCATTGGACCAACCAGGCCATTGGATTTCATTCAGTAAGATCAGGGCTGGACAATCTTCACCATAAAGCCCACCTAAGGCCCAACCGTGACAACCTCAAGACTACAAGGCTAAACACTTGCATTCCGACCCAAGGTAAGGATTTAATTCAGATTTTCCTATTTCGACTAATGAATCTTGTGTCTTGCAGGTTAACTCTCACAATTAGTTAGTATATTTTGTCTTTAATTTCTATTTCCTTTTTCAGTATTTCAAATATTGTATTTGCTTCAAGTCCCGTAGAAGGGCCAAGCTGTTCGGACCCCTTTATTAAGGTCCCCTCTGACAGCCGTGTATTTTTAACCTAGTATCAATAAAATATTGCACTTCTTCTTAGCAAAGAAAACCCAAGTTCTTGCCTGAACTTCCGGCGGCCAAGGAGAGATTCTGAAGCCCCAAACAGTGTCTTATCAAAGTTTCCTCACCAACTTTGTGGTGACCAACGACCCATCAATCATTCCATCTCCCATCCGACCAACCTCAGCAAAAAGAGTCATATGACCAGTTGCTTCGGTTCCATTGTCCACCCTTCGACCATCACTAGGCCGACCGAGAGAGTCATACAACTAGCAGTTTGTCATCATCCTACCCGGCCTACATCAGCATCTGCCTCCCAATATAACATGCAATCATTTGGACATGAATGAATTGACTCATAAGTCATTCCCAATTTCCGAATAACCTTTTTCATGTCATTAAATGAATCTGGCAATTTTGCATGTGTAAATCCTTCTTTCAGTAAATCAAGCACCATCGATATTCCTTTGTCACTAATCCCACACATACACTTGATATGGTACAACTTCAATATGAATGACAACTTTATGAACTTATTGCATCCTGGATATAGCTCTTGATTATAATCAGCAAAAACTCATCAAACTGATCTCCTTTTCCACAATTTCCACTTGAAGTTGATGGCCTATCAGTGTCCAGCGGTTGCTCAGACGTTCCAGGTCCATATTCACCATGCATATTAGTATTAATATCAGGAAAAAGATCATCCAAAAGATTTGTAGTTGAATCTAATTCCATCCGAACAATATTAGAAGGTGTCCTTGCAGTATGGAAGACACATATATCCTCTCGGTGTAGTATCCAACTAGTGTAAGAACTTAAAAAGCCAAAAACACATCAGATCACTTTCAATATCTTCTCTTGACTTAGTTTTCGTAAGAGAACAACGATTAAATGGACATTTCATCATGTATGCATTTGATTTACCCAATGAAAAGTACAAGAAATTTTTCACCCCTAATATGTAATCTTGAGATAAACGTGGTTTGTTTATCCATGACTTATCCATTAAAAAATTCTCAACAAGTTGTCAGAGAGAAAATAAACAAACAAATAAAGACTACTATTTGTTTTTGTTTATGTTTAGTTAGATAAGCATGAAGAAAAAAAGTATGAAAATATGATCAAATAAACAAATTAGTCATATTTTTTGGGGTTTTGTGTTGAAATAATACAAAAATATGAATTAAATCACTTAAATTGTATAAAACATTAAGTGTTTTAAATTACTTATTTATCAGGGAAACAACTATAAATAATTTTGTATCAATTATAATAAGTGATGTTATTACTAAATAAGCTTAGTAACATTTCAATAAATTGATGCTAAATATTTATAATTTTTATCATTTTAACACAATTGATATTATTAAAAAACGATATCAATTACATAAATGATTTTGGATCAAAATGAGATTAATGAACTAGATATTTTTTATTTATTTGAAACTTGTATATATACTATTAAAATAGAAAACATTATAGAAAAAAATTTTTCTACCGTGTTATATTACGATTTGTGTCATTGTAATTTAGTGAAAGTTAAATTTCATTAAGGATAATAATGTTAAATCAATTTATAACTAATTAATTCATAATCTCTTTCAATATCTCGTTTATTAATTATAAAAAAATCTTATACAAATATTTATTTATCTATTTTATTTTTAAAAATTTATTAATATTTTCGTATTTGTTACTAAAACTTAATTTTCATTAAATTTTGATTTATGAAACAAAATAAATAAAAATCTTTTGATATATATATATATATATATATATATATTCCATAATGTTAAATACAACCAAATGAATTAATAAACCAATTATTTTTATAAGTTCTAAAAAAAATTAAGTATTTGTACACATAAAATAATATAAGTATATATATTATGGTTAAAGTTTTTTTAAAATAATTATATTAAAATGATTATATGATCCCGTCCTTACGACGGGTTATAATATAGTCTATACTATTAAAACAGAAAACATTATAGGAAAAACTTTTAGTCATGTGTTGTATTACATAAAATGCTATTGTGTTTTAATAGTTTTTTTAAATGTTGATTAAAGGTATTTTAGTCAAACGATATATACTAATCTATTATATTAAAACAGGATCATTTTTTGAGATAAACCTTACCCTTACGTGTGATTTACGGAAAATGCCATTGTTTTTTAATAGGTTTTCAAATCTTCATTATGGGTATTTTAGTCAAACAATATATCTCAATTATAATTAAAAATTAAATCAAAATCAAATCTCAAAATATCAAACAAAATCGAAACTTCCTTTTAAACATATTCGAAAATATTAGATTTTAGATTTTATGCAAAAAAGATCTTATGCAAGGAGATTTGATTAGATATATACATAAATTAGATAAGTAAATTTTAGTTTATAATTTTAATTTCAAAAATGAAAATTTTACTTTAAAATGAATATTTTATTTAAATTTATTGTTATAAATCTTAAAATCAATTTTAAGTAAACATACACCAATTAATTTTTGACATATTTTTTAATGTGAATATTATAAAACTTATATTCAAATTAATATATATTATTTTTAATTTACAACATGAAAGTTTTACTTTGATAAAAGTTAAGAATATTAGAAATTAGACTGATATAATTTAAATTTAATATAATTTATTATAAATTATTCAATATTTATATTATTTGATTACATTATGGACGGGTTGAGATTAATATTTTTTACGATTGATGTCTATTTTGGATTGTTATGTCAAAACATTTGGATCGGGTTAAAAGAATAAATATAAAAAATATCAATACATCTGAAATTTTTACTTTGTATTAAAAGCATAAAAACAAAATTTATTAAAAATGCTATTTGCCTTTAGCACGGGTTAAACTTTAATAAATATATAATTCATTTATGTCTCAAACTTTCTTATTTATAAATATATTTTTTTTCAGAAAAAACTAAATATCAGAAAAAATATCAAGCAAATTAAAAATTATAAAATATATTCATTATATTAAAAACATTATTTGCATTTAGCACGGGTTAAACTTTAATAAAATATATAATTCGTTTATGTCTCAAACTTTATCATTTATAAATATATTTTTCAGAAAAAAACTAAATATCAGAAAAAATATCAAGCAAATGAAAAATTATAAAATATATTCATTTCTCTTAAATTAAAATTTGTCGAAAAAAAATCATATGCTTTGAAAGCCGAGAAGACATTAATTTAATTGACTAAATTGATAGTTTAAAAATACAAACGCATTAAAAAAACTTACTGAGAACGACTTTAGTTTTTTTTTTATTGAAGTTTGTCGTTTTTAAATCCAATCAATAAAAGATGTTAGTTTTTCATATTCTCCTCAGATTTTATAATATATATATTAATTATTTTTATCTCAAAAACAAAATTAATAAAAAATAGACAAAATAATGTTTAAAGTTTCATAATTATTATTATATTATACTTAAATTATAATACTTCAATATTTTCATTTATATATTTGATAAATAAAATTTATACTATCCCGCGCTGAGCGCGGGTTTTAATCTAGTTATTATTAAAATTTAAAGAAAAACTAAGTCAAATTATATATTTTTGGATGTCAAATTTCTTTTTGGTGAATGCATTTAAACACCAGTTAAATAGTTATCCAAAATATCTAAAATAGATATTTTTAATGATATTTTGGATGATGCATTTTAAAAAAAAAATGAAATTAATATTAATTAACAAATTTCATAATTAATATTAATATGTTATAATGAATTAATGTTTATCTATAAAACGAAAAAAGAATATATTATAATATTTTAATTTATATGATATATATATATATGTTTTGAATTTAAAAATGATAATTATTATAATATATTTTTACAATTACGAATTTTTATAGTTTGTTCCATAACAAAATGTAAAATATTTAGACAATGGTAAAATATGTTTAAAAAGCTAATTAATATATTCTGATTATAAAAACATTATAAATGACTAATACAAGACAAGTTTAATAGACAGATTCATAAAATTGTAATTATTATTATTTAAACATATAAACTTCATTATAAAACTATTAAAACAAAAAATAATAATTGAATAGATTATATAATTTTGTCATCTACTTTATAATAAAACTATTAGGACATGTCAAATTATAACTTTCACATATAAATCTTTCATAAAAAAATAAAAATATAGAAACAAAAATCAATTAAAAATATTATCCGCTCTCAAAATATATTAAAAATATATAGTATATTTATATTAAAAAAGGTAAAATTGTGAACATATATTAAAATTTTAAATTTATAAATAAACATTATTCAATAAAAAGCTAATAAAATGACGAAGAAAATTTATGTCCTTAAGGACGGGCCAGAAGCTAATTTCACATTAAATCAATAAATTAGACAATCATAAACCATTGGTTTTTGTGAGTTTTAGAAGCTTTTATCAACGTTATTTCTCTATATATTTAGATTGTATGCAGTTTAAAAACTAAAGGAACTTTTTTAATATGGTCAACACCCTAAATAACTATTGATTATATAAAAGGACAATCTTAAAGTTAGAAACGATTATCTAAATAGTGAGAAGAAACACTAACACAGTTTATTGCAGAACTTTGATTAATTGCTAGTCACTGTTGATTAATCCACGATGATCATTTGTTAGTAAACCTGTAATATTGATTTGCACAATTTAATTAATTAATTGATTCTAAATTCTTTTACATAAAATATAGAAAAAAACATATGGCAAAAAAGTTGAAGTTAAGAACCTTGTTACCTTATGATTTTTTAATCTCTTGCATGCACACACAATTTTTCCTAACAAAAGAATTATTTAAACAAAAAATAATGAGATCTCATGAAGTTTATGACAGTCACATACTACATGTGTGTTAAAAGATGTAATATTATAATCAAATAAATAATTGCTGAACTTACATAAAAAATGAAACAGGGGAGAGAAGGGGAGAAGGGCGTTGAATCGTATGGGGAAGATGAGTTGGTCTGATTTTTTTTTTCCTTTTTCACCTAATTTACATATATATATATTGACACAAATTTACATATTTTTATACAAGATAATTGTAAATTATCTCATCAACTTATCTCTTATATATGATGTTATCTATATTTATATGATAAATATATCTAGTATATAATAAAAAAAAAAAAAAAAATATATATATATATATATATATATATATATATATATATATCACTTCCTTATTGATTTAAATTAGTTTTATTTACATCAAATATTTTAAATGATGCAAATTAAGATAAACTAAAATAATTTTTAGTTTAATTGAAGTTAAAAAAAATTACATCAATTTGAACTAATTTAAATAACTGTATCTATTTTTATACAAGATAATTCTATATTTAAAACAATTAAATATTTAACTAACTTATCTCTTATATCTGATGTTATCTATAGCTACTTGATATAAATCTATAATATTTATACTATTAAATCAAGAAACATTATAGAAAAACCTTTAGTCATGTGTTATATTACATGTAATACCATTATATTTAATTGTTTTTTTTAAATGTTCATTAAGGGTATTTTAATCAAATGATATATCTCAATTATGAATAAAATTTAAATCAAAATTAAATCAAAACCAAATCTTATAATATCTTTTTAAATGGCAGAATATCTTTTTAATATTTCCAAAATTTCAAATAAAATCAAAACTTTCAATATCTTATTTATTTTAAATGTAAATGTATGTTTCTATTTTAATTATAACAAAATCTTATAAAATTTTTGATATATTTTAATGTTTTTATTATTATTAATTTCGCAATTAATATTAAGAATTATTATAAAGTAATTTTAATTAACTTTTGATATCATTAAAATTATTTGATGGTACAGCTTAATTGATGGGTTAGCCTATTTTATTTTTATAGATGTGAAATTACATTTTTCAAACTAAAATAATGGTTTTATGAAAAACAAAATAATATTCAAAATAAAATGGTATAATATATAATATTTAAAAATTATAAATATGAATGTTTATATATACAAATCGATAAGTATATTATATAATCATACTATAACTATATAATTAATAAAAATTATACAGTATTACCATCTATTTCAAAATAAAAGTACTAAGATATCTAAAATTATGACTTTCACAAATATATTTTTCATACAAAATACAAAATAAAAAATCAATTAAAAATATCATCTATTCTCATAATATATTAAAACTATATATTACATTTATGAAAGAAAAAAACTGATAAAATACCTTAAATTTATAAATATGTATTATTAGAATATTTCTAAAAATTGAATAAAAAAGGGAGAATTTGTCAAATAACCATAAAAACAAAAATAATTAAGAATCTAACCAAAAAACCTAGATCTAAGGGTGGGGATTTTGCCACATAGGAAGGTTTTGGTTAGATAGTTTTTTTTTTATGGTTATTAGGTATAATTTCTCATAAAAAAAGAATCCCGTTCTTAGGACGGGTCAAAATCTAGTTTATACTATTAAAACAGAAAACATTATAGAAAAAACATTTAGTCATGTGTTATATTACATAAAATGTCATTGTCTTTTAATGGTTTTTTTCAAATGTTATTAAGGATATTTTAGTCAAATGATATATATATCAATTATGATTAAAATTTAAATCAAAACTAAATCAAACTCTATCTTTTTGAATATCTTTTTGAAATCTTTTTTTGGTAAATGCATTTTTAAAAAAATTTGTAATATATATTAATTTACAAAATTTTAATTAATATTAACTAAAAAAATCGTAATTAATATTAATATATTATAATGAATTAATTTTTATCTATAAAAAAAAATGAAAATATTATAGAAATGAAATATATTTCTACAATTACAAATTTTTACAGTTTATTCCATCAAAATATATAAAATGTCCATGAATTAATTAACATATTTTTACTATAAAACATTAGAAATAGCTAATACAAAACAAGTTTAATAGACGAATTTCATAAAATTTTAATTATTATTATTCAAAATATAATCTTAATAACTATCAAAACAAAAAAAAAATAATAAACTAATTGAATACATTATATAGTTTTATTATCTACTATAAAATAAAACTGCCAGCAAATATCAAATTATAACTTTCACAAATATTTCATTCATATAAAATCAAAAATATAAAAAAAAAAATCAATTAAAAATATTATCCACTCTCAAAATATATTAAAAATGTATAGTATATCTATACTATTATTTGCGGAGTGATTTTCTCGAATCGAGCTCTCACGTTTAAAGTTAGAGTGGTTAAAGTCATTGTTGTCCTTAATGAAAAATTTAGTTTATATTATATTTTTAATTTATATCGATGTCAAAATATATACATTAGTAAAAATAATTTAGGTAAACTAAAAACATACATTAGTTAGAATAGTTTAGATAAAATTTAAATTTATTATTATAAGAATAGTATATATAAACTAAAAATATAGAATAGTATAGATTAAGTTAGCATTATTATTACATTTAGACTTATTCAAAAAAATATAAAAATAAAAAAAGATAAAAAAAAAAACGGTTATGTTTGTGTGTATACATGTGTAGATTTTTTCTTGTGCATTAAATCTACAAATTATTTAATTGTGGAAGGTGTGATAGTAAAATAAATAACTTTTGCACTCCTAATGAAAAATTTAATTTAATATATTTAATATACCAATTAATATACTAAAAGTATATTTCAGAGTTTTTATTAAATTAATATCAACAAAATATAGATTAGTTCAGAAGTTAGAAATCACTTTGAAAATTTCGTTGATTTAATTCATTTATTTTTATTTATTAAGCTTTTAAACAGAAAAATAAGGTTTGACAAGAAATTTTGAAAGTAGGATTATTATGCATGAGGTTTTAGATTTAAAATTTTTTTTAATTTTTTATTATATGGTGTTACTTGTTCATTTAATTTTGAGAATTGCAACCTTGCAGATTCAGTAATGAAATTCTTAATAATTTTTGTTTTTATTTTTAAAAGGATTTTTTTTTATGCAACAATTGATGAATATAATAATATGAGTAATGATATAACTACAATTTTTATTCATGTATTAAGAGTTTTATATATAACTAATATTTTTTTTATTATGTTGTTATTCAATTTTATATTGCACATATTAACAATTATTTGCCAAATTATTTTATACGCCCCTGGCGTGGACAAAATCCATAGTTTATATAAAAAAGTAAAATTATTAACATATATTAAATTTTCAAATCTATGAATACACAATAATTTTTTTAAACTAAAAAAAAAACAAAGAAACTTCCCGATATTTAGGGACAAGCCAGAAGTTAGTTTAATATTATTTAAGAAGTCCGATTTTCAGCTAAACTTCAAGACACATGTTTGGGTTTCAATGAATGACATAGTTAATACTGTTTAAGAAGTAAGTTTTATACGTGTCACACTCATGTTAATTCTCATTGAATTATAAAGGTATCCTTAATGAACTAAAATATATAACATAGTTTATATATTAAGAATGTGATTAAAAAAATAAAGGAAACTTTTTTTCTTAATTTTTTTTTTACTAAATATTTTTTTTTTCAAATCACATAAAAATAAAAATAAAAATGAAAATACTTTAAATATACATAAAATAGAGGATTTTGTGATATTAAAAACGTGATTACAAAAATAAAGGAAATATTTCTTTATTTTTTTTACAAAATAACTATTTTCCAAATCACATAAAATAAAATTAGAAATATCTTTAATATATAAAAATACTCTAATTTTATATATTAAAAACGTGATTATTTATTTTTCTTAATATTTATTTTTCAAATCATATTAAAAAGGAAATATTTTTAAACTATATAAAATAGAGAAATTTTTATACATTAAAAATTTGATTACAAAAATAAATGAAATATTTATTTTTAATTTTTAATTTTTTTGCTAAATAACTTTTTTCAAAAATGAAAATATCTTTAAAATATATAAAATAGAGAACTTTTATATATAAAAAAGTTGATTACAAAAATAAAGGAATGTTTTATTTTTAAACTTTTTTGTTCTTTTTTTTTGCTAAACAACTTTTTCAAATCTCATAAAAATAAAAGTGGAGATATTCTATTTTTGTTTTACTTTCTTTTTTTGCTTAATAATTTTTTATTGCCATTAATAAACTTTTTTATTTTACTATGAAGAAAATAATGTTAATTGATTTTACTTTTTGTTTGTTATTCACTTTTTTAATTCTATACATTTTTTTATTATTATTTACATTTTTTTATTTACAAATTTCTAATCCTGAACAATCTCAAACAAACGCATGTTTGACATGTTATGTTAGAAAAACTGGAAAATTATATAAGCCATGTTTAAACTTCTTGCAGAGAATTGTACAATGTGATGAGTTTTGTGCGAATATTCTACAAATTGCTATATATGAAGCCTGACAATAGACTGTCTTGTTGTAAAATGAAATTGATGAATATTAGATTGTGGATAATAAAGAGATGTGAACTTTCATTGATAAACATTGATTTATCTCAATGGTAAGTCTTAAAATCCACACATTTTAGTTTTTAACTTACCACTAAAGGTCATGGTTTTGCCACCCTTCAAGTCATAAACTGGTTTGTACAAACCGGTTAATTTTCTGTGTCAAACTAATGCTCTTGATTTAAATTCTGCATGATGACAACAAGAGCCATTCTGCTTTAGAAAAAGAAAAACATGTAACGACGAAGAAATCAAAATAGACAAAACCAGAAAAATCCCAAAAGAAATGGCTATCATTCCCTTTTAAATGTAAACTTTCAATCAAACACTCGTAGTATTTACACCATGAAACAATCACATGCATGATTAGACCTCCAAGTCTGAAGACAGAAAATGACCTATAGCTTTCAAAACTAACTTTAAAACAAACTATCTTCTTTGCAAACTATTTCTTCTTTATGACACATGTCAAATACAAAGAGAAACAAAAGAGCTATACGTTTCAAAAATAAGATACATCGAACTCTAAAATTTTCTCCAATACTATCACCTACACTGGCCAAATAGGTCTTTAGAGAAGAATCGAAAAAAGGAAACAAAACAACTTAGAAGTCGTGATCTAGAAACTGAATTTATGGATCTTTCTAGAGATCAACACAATAAACTTAAAGATTCCACCAAAACCTAAGTAAACAATCTCGTTCATCAGGAATATATAGAAACAAAGAAGAAACAATTATAGTTAATTCAAAGGTAAATTCTAAATCAAACTTGCACCATGACACAATCACAAAGCACATGCACAATTAGACCTCAAAGTCTGAAGACAGAAGACCTATAGCTTTCAAAAGTAACTTTAAAACGAACTCTCGTCTTCGCACACCATTTCTTCACTACGATGCACATCAAATACAAAGAGCAAGACCTCAAAACATTATCTTAGTTAAAGAAAATAGTTTTAATTAAATCTTATACTAATAAGATTGACATTATATACCTTTTAAGCTTACTACATTAACCAATTAAATATTATACTAATAAAATTGACATTAGATACCTTTAAAATTTTCTCCATTAGCTTTTAAATGACCAATTAAATATTCCAAATTATCATCTTAAGTTAATTGTATTTTTGTATATAGTTTTCCATTTATTAGGAAAACTTATTAAGTTCTGAAACAATATTATAAACATAAAGATGATAAAAGAAATAAGAAAAGTCATTAATTGATATGGAATTGTAATCTCGAAAAGAAAAATTATATCTCGAAAATAGAATTTTTATTTTATTTCTAGAGCTTCAGTTGATTTTCGTTTTCTATAATTTAAATCTAAATATCATATATTTTTGCAGTATTTGAATATAATGTACATGACATTATGTTAAAAATATATATTTCAAACGCTTTTCTAATTATTATAGTAAAATGTATATATAGTAGATTATGCAGTATTGTAATTGATTGTGAAACTAATAAACAACTTTTTTCATTCATTTCACTTGGTTTTCAAATGTTTCTCAAACTGAATTAGTTATCTTTTCTTTCATTTAATATTAAATTAAATATACTAATGAATCTGAAGTGTTTAGTTCTTGTTTTTAAACTGATTTAGTTATCCTACCGTAGGTCAGTCCACGGGAAAGGAAACTACCGGAGTTCTGAAAGGCGCCCAGCGAGTCGAGGATGAGGATGTGGTTGAAATAAACCCGCCTCGTGTTGTCCGTAGAGTGGACTATTTGAGTCTACTGGATCACATTTCCCGTTTGGGAACAAAACACTTCAAGGGGAGCATAGATCCCATCAAAGCGGATGAGTGGAGGAGCCGTCTCGTACGGAACTTCAGATCGACCCGATGTCCTGAGGACTACAGGAAGGACATAGCAGTCCATTTCCTGGAAGAGGATGCCCATAGCTGGTGGCTTACTGTGGATAAGCGCACTGGGGGCAAGCTAACGTCTTTTGCGGAATTTGAGACGGAATTCAACCGCAAATACTTTCCAACCGAGGCATGGGATCGGATGGAATGTAAATTCCTTGAACACACCCAAGGCCGGAGAACGGTACGGGAATATGAGGAGGAATTTAACCGTCTACGTAAATACGTAGGACGGGAATTTGAGGAGGAGTCTACCCAGGTCCAGAGGCTTTTCCGTGGACTTAAGGTCGACCTCCGGATCCACTGTGCGGTTCAGAAGTTCGCTTCCGTATCAGAACTAGTGGAGAGGGCTGCTTTGCTTGAGGTCATCCTGGCTGTGGAAAGCCGGGTGAAGGCCCAGGCAAAGACTGGCCAAGGGAATAAGCCTGGTGGCCACAAATGAAAGTGGGACCAGGAGAAGGATAGCCCGGGGCCATCCGATTGCCCCAGTTGCGGCCGAAAGCACTATGGAAAGCACTGGAGGGCAATGGGTGTGTGTGCCAAGTGCGGCAGGATGGACCATGATGTCTTAAACTGCCCTAGGCTGAGAGAAGGGGTGACCAGTGAATAGGGTAAGACCTGCTATCACTGCGGTAAGACCGGACATTTCGCAAGGGAATGTCCCAGGCAGCAAGGGGGTAGACAGGGAACCCCGAGAAGTAATCCTGGTGGGGCAGCTCCTGTGGCTCAGGCCGCAAGGCCAGCCGGAAGCCTATCATCAGAAACATTTTGAGGGCGGTGCTGGAAAGGTTAAGAGAGCACAAGCTCTATGCCAATCTTAGTAAATGCAGCTTCTGGCAGAGGACCATCGGGTTCTTAGGATATATTGTCTCAGAACAAAGTGTATCGGTAGATCCGGATAAGGTCAAGGCCATTAAGGAATGGTCCAGACCGAAAAATGCCACGGAAGTAAGGAGCTTCCTAGGGCTGGTCGGATACTACAGAAAATTTGTGAACGGTTTTGCAAGTATGACTAAGGCCATGACTGTGCTAACCGGGAAGGGAGTTAAATTCGTGTGGTCGGAAGCGTGTGAGAAGAGTTTTACGGAACTCAAAGACATGCTGACCAAAGCACCGGTCTTGGCCCTACCAGAGGCCAATGAACCATACACGGTGTACACGAACGCTTCCATGACAGGCTTGGGGTGTGTCCTGATGCAGAAGGATTGAGTAATCGCTTATGCATCAAGGCAACTCCGGAAACATGAGGGAAACTACCCCACACATGATTTGGAGATGGTGGCAGTGGTGTTTGCCTTAAAGATTTGGCGATCCTATCTCTACGGGGCTAACGTACAAATCTTTACCGACCATAAAAGTTTGAAATATATGTTCACGCAGCCCAAACTCAATTTAAAGCAGAGGAGATGGATGGAGTTGGTGGCTGACTATGATCTCGACATAGCCTATCATCCGGGAAAGCTAACTCTGTGGCCGATGCGTTAAGCAGGAGGAGGACAGCGGTGTAAGTCAGGAAAGATGCGGTATTTCTGGTCAATATGATCGGAAATCTAAATCTGAATGTCTTGTCCACTGAACCTCTAGGCCTAGGAGCGGCTGACCAGGCCAATTTGCTCACTCGAATTGAGATTGCTCAAGGGAAGGATGAGAATCTTAAGAAAGTGTTGAGCAATGACAAGGCAGAGTACCAAACTTCTAACAATGGGACACCAATCCAAATTCTCCATACATCCGGACTCAATAAGATGTACCGTTACCTGAAACGGTACTACCAGTGGGTCGGTATGAAACGGGATGTGGCCGAGTGGGTCTCGCGTTGTCCAATATGTCAACTGGTCAAGGCAGAACACCAGGTGCCAAGTGGGTTGCTACAAAGCCTACCCATCCCGGAATGGAAGTGGGACCACATCACAATGGACTTTGTGACTGGGTTGCCCACGACCAAGACCAAAAAGGATGCGGTCTGGGTGGTTGTAGATCGACTCACTAAGTCCGCTCATTTCATAGCCATCAAGAAAACTGATGGAGTGGAGAAGTTGGCTGGGAAGTACATCAATGAAATCGTAAGACTTCATGGTGTACCGGCTAGTATCGTCTCGGATAGCGATGGCCATTTCACTTCACACTTCTGGCAAGCAGACCAGAAGGCTCTGGGAACAAAGGTGAAGATGAGTACGGCCTATCATCTACAGACTGATGGTCAGTCAGAAAGAACCATACAAACCTTGGAGGACATGTTGAGAGCTTGTATCCTAGAATGGGGAGACTCATGGGAAAGGTACTTACCTCTGGCTGAATTTGCTTATAATAATATCTATCAGTCAGGTATAGACATGTCCCCCTATGAGGCATTGTATGGGAGGCCGTGCCGAACTCCATTATGCTGGACCCAAGTTGGGGAAAGAAGCATAATCGGTCCAGCCATTGTGGATGAAACCACCGAGAAGATCAAGTTCCTCAAAAAGAAAATGAAAGAGGCACAGGACCGGCAGAAAAGCTATGTGGACAGAAAGAGGAAAGATCTCGAGTTCCAAGAAGGGGACTGGGTCTACCTCAAGATGATCACCTTCAAAGGCCGGGCTAGAGTATCAAAACGGGGCAAGTTGGACCCGAGATACTTAGGACCATTTAAGGTCTTGAAGAAGATCGGAACGGTGGCCTACAAGTTAGACCTACCGGTGGAAATGGAATCATTTCATGATGTGTTTCATGTTTCTCAACTCCGAAAATGCTTGTCTGCCCGGGATGTAGTCGAACCTGAGTTGCCACCGGATCTTAAACCGAATCTGACCTTGGAAACAAGACCAGCGAGAATTGAAGACCGGATGGAAAAGGCAACCAGGAAGAAAACAGTTCGTATTATAAGGGTAGTGTGGACTTGGAATGGGAAGGAAGAAACAACTTGGGAAACCGAGGATAAGATGAAGACTGTGTACCCGGAATGGTTTGAGATGGCCATGCGGGAATACCAGTCGGATTCGGGAACGAATCCCTCATTGGTGGGGGAGACCTGTAACGTCCCCAACTCCCACTAAGGCCCGGAGTATGGACCATAAGGCCCAAGGGAAAGAAACGGGTCGTGAGTGATCGGTCATAAGGGAAATGGTCCATACGGGTGATAGCCGGCATGACATGAGTCTTGTCTGAGCTAGAAATGATGGGGAACAGCTAGTTCCAGGTAAAACATCATCTGAGGACAGCTGGAGCAGCTCACTGTCCAGTATGGACAGTGACACTTCAGCTGGGTCAGCTGGTTCAGCTCACGGCAAGCTAGAGGGAGTGACCCGCAACTAGGACCAGCTGGTGACCTAGTGAGCTAGCTGGGTCAGCTAGTGGCCGGGGAGTGTCAGTCACCTCTGGAGGTGAGCTGGTGCGACATGGGAAGGGGTGTGAGTGTGGAAGGGGATGGGGAAAGGGTGCCTGGTAGAAGGATCACCATGAACCAAGGCAACCCTTCCCGAATGGATGCAACCATTCGCTGGTGCCAGTTTGACAGGCCAAGGCCTCGCCTATAAATACCAGACCCCCATGCCTTGTTTTGGCATCAGTTCCTGCAGAGGAAAACCCGTGAGTAAGAAAGAAAGAGAGAGAAAACCGATTGTGATCGGAAAGTGAGAAAGAGAGAGACTGCGACCGGGAAAGATGTCCGGGGAAGAAGTTTGGGCCTTGTCTCGCAACCTTTGTCTTGTCTCCCTCTCTACCTTTCTTCACGGCTTATCCCATAAGTCTTTGGCTCCGGCCAGACTCATGTGTAAGCAATATTTCTGGGCTTGGGTTACGGCATGTCACCGAATTGGTTAATGTGAATGGGATGAGGGTCGGGTTGCATATTGCACCGGATAAGACTAAGAGCCTATCCGGGTGAATCCATAAAGGACCCCTCGGCCATGCATAGTACGAACAGGTGCCATGTGCGGATAGAGTTCCAGAATCTCGCTAGTTTCCTGGGAAACTCATTCCAATCAGAAATGATCTAGATGACTGTCCGGATCGGCCGAAGGAACCACCTTAGTACTCGGCTGTGTGCCGAATGGCTAAGGAACGTCTCTGCCGATGGTAGGAACTCTCGCGTGATCCAATGGTCTTGGACCAGACACGCGTGTAGTCGGTAAAAAGGGTCACGGTTCATGCATCCATGTATCGCACTAGGTGGGTCGGAGTACTTCTGCTTGTCCCCGTAATGCGATCGGATCCAGACTTGCAATCGGATCCGGTAAGTGCTATAACCGTACGTACAACCGGGCCTAAGTCCATAGACAAGGGATGCAGAACTCGTCATGCCCTTGCGACCCATAAGAAACTGCCACACACGAGAAGGTGCGAATGGACTCAGGACAGGTCGCACGGATGGACAGGCACGACCTGTGAACGGTTGCGACTATGCGGCGAATTGCACCCTTTGGGTCAATTGCCATCACGGCCGAGTCCCAACTTGGACCCACAGAACTGGTGTGAGTGTTGGCATGCCAGGGACGTGTAGAAACATGTCCTTGGGTGACCGAACCTCTACGGTCAGTACAAGTGGTCCGGTTGCGAGAACTCGGACCAGTGCCGTGGTCCTCCGAAAGGCCGATACGTGCCAAGGAGTGCCACGGTCTCTGGCCAATGGTTCCTCAGGACAAACAGTTTGTCCGTTTGTCCCTAAGGCTACCTAGTTGATACTTGGTCAGTGGGGAGGTTGGTTGAATGACTAAGTACAACTGGGGAAAGTCTTAGGATGTGTTAGGATAGGCTTCGGCTGTACTAACGGGCATAAGGGTTCTGGGAAGCATATGCATAGTTCGGTTACAGATTAGTCCGGTTACTGATGTGGTTACATCTTTTCAGGATGTGAGGTTGGTCCGAGTATGGACCAAGCCTAGGTGCACGGTCCGACGGCCCCCTGATGATGTGTGGTGTGTGTTAGGAGCTCTGGATAGAATATGATCAGTTCATGTAAAGCCTTCGGGCAAACTTTAGAATGATGTATCGAATCCTTATTCTATCAATAAGAGTTTCCTTTTTATCATCTATCCCCTTTAATTCCGCATAAATGGTAGATAGAGGAACCTCCTGGAATAGTTTTGTTAAGTTGTTTGGATAGGGCCTTAGTCTCATGGAGACTAAGAAGTGGGACAACCGATCCGGGTCGTGTATCCGGGTTGGGGTGTTTCAGATGGTACATGTTTCTTTCTCGACACTTAAGCGGAAAATCAGGTGCATTATACTTGAAATAGAATGATTAAAAATAGAGTACTTGAAACTATGGTGAATCAAAATATTATTCCAATATTGAACAAGATCATAGGTTTCTCTTACTAAGGTACCATGTGTGGAGTTTGGTAGCATCTCTTACTTAAGTTGAATGACTTTAGAAACTAAGTCAGCTGATGTTGAATGATGATTGGGATGGCACATGTTCTGAAGGCTAGAAGTTCTTTGTCTTGGTATGTTCGGATTGCTTTAGAACATTGCTCCTCAATGTGTTTATCTGCGCCAACTTCATGATTTATGTGCTCCATAGTGTGTCCTGTAGCATCATCCTTTGGCAAAGACATGTGCATCATACTAGAAGTACACATTTCAAGACTTGATTGAACTAGACTATCCTTAGATGAATCCAGTTTTAGTTATAATGGATGTGAAGTTTCTATTGGCTTAGTTGGAAATGTTGCAACATAATGACCTTGAAGATGGCACATGTAGCAAACTATTCTTAATACCTTTGAGAGTTTATAAGACTTACTTTGCTCTGTTTTTCCTTGTGATTCAATCATTAGCTTAGAGTTTTGCTTAACTCCTGTTTGATTGGTCAAGGTGCTTGGGATCACCTTCTTGGGCTCAGAGTCAGAGGCTAACTTCTGATTACGAACAGGCTGTGAGTTTGGTGTAGACATCCAACTCTTTGTAGTTGTTTGGAGTATAAGTCTCTTGGGCGTGTGGCTTCGGTTGTGGAACTTGAGTACAAATTCCTTGTACATACGCTGCTTGAGATTACCCCATGTAATGACTTGATTATACACGTTGGCCAGAACTTCTTCTTCTGCCCACCACATATAAGCCTCTTATCATTTGAGAAGTTGTGGATCCTAATCCAATACTCCATTTCTTTCTCCCACCGTAGATAAGCTTCTGGTCCTTGCTTATGACCTGAAAATGTTATGAGCTTGAAATCAAATTAATCACAACTATTACCTCGTTTTATTTTGATTGGTGGATGTAACCAAGTGATGTCTGATCTGGTGGTGTTGAATCCATGCAACCACATTCTGGTTCATCTTCTTCCCATGTCTCAGCCTTGTTAATATCTAGAATCATTTCACTTTCGTTACTGATTTCCAAATCAGTCTCCTCATCCCATGCTTCTTCTCTGGCTTCTTCTTCTTGAGATTCCACAAAATGATCTAATTCTTCTCCCTGATTGAACTCTCCATGTTGTAATTCACCATCGTGGTCTCCTTCTTCTTGACTAATTTGAGATTCAGTCTCTTCATGCCACGAGTCTCCATGGCCTTCTTCTTCATTGATTTCTTCTTCGGGCCACTCATATTAGCTTGTATCATCTTGACTACAATCTGGTGGTTCTGGTTCAAGATCTCTATCATGTGGATCCTCCTCATAGTAGTCTTCTTCATCAGTTGGGAGTTGATCTGCTGGTTCCCATTCATTTTCATATGGATCTTCTTCTTCCATTGTTTGTACCTGAACAGATAGTACACAATGTATGAAATGTCCAAAATAATATCACCAACAAATGATTTGTCCCGGCTGAATTAATAAGATGAATTGATGTAAATGATTTTCAGAAATGACCAACTATTTAATAATATGCAAGTATGGAAGTGAAATGTTAAAACAATATGGACTGACTCTTTTTTTTTTTTTTTGAAATGATATGAATGCAAAAGAAATAACTAATATTACTAAGTTCTAAACTAGGAAACAAGTGCTCGACACAAAACTCTAATGCAAATTCTGTATCTAATGGACACGATTTTCACTTATGGAAACAAGAAAAATTTATGATTTGACTAATCAAGAATTTCTAATTTAAAGGCTAATTGACTTTTTGAAGGGAATGAATCAGTGTATGCAAACTAAATGATAATTAGCAACAAAATGCAATGAAAATGCAGTTAATAGTTTCAAACAATTGCAAATGATGGTGAGATGATTCTAGGTGGAATGCAAAACTAAATAAAATAAAATAAACCAAATCACGAATAAATCAGGCAAACCTTTTATGGATTAGAATTCAGGACAGAAAATGGAAATCAAATGCAACTATCTCGGTGATAAATGAGATTTTAAATGCAAATCAAACACACAGTTATATGCAATATCAAAACTTTTTTTTTTTTATTAACAAGTGACAATGATATGATCAACTCAGAAATGATTCTAATGGACAGATGAATGGAATAAACTATCAAGCTGAGGATTCAAAAGATTTATGATGCAACTAACAATGTGTTTTTTTTTAATCAATGAAACAAAAGTATGAACCAATGATTATGAAAATAAGAATCACAAACAAAAACTTTTCTTTTGGTTTTTTTTTTAATTTCAAACAAAATCAATGAACACAAAATGAACTTAAATAGACGATTATTTTTTTTTTTTTAAAATAGAGAGATAACACAAACTAATAAACAAAATTGAACAAGTTATTTCTTTTCTTTTTTTAAAAAATGGTTTTTAGATTTGAAAAGGAAACAAAAGCAGAAATAATGCTCATATACAAAGAAATTAAATACAAAAAAAATTCTGCGGTCGAGATATATAGTGAGGTTGGCTGTGCATCCAGATCTTTGGCCTAGTCGCGAGTGGTGCTCTGAAACCGGTTTGCCATCTTGTAAAATCGATAACTTCCAAGTCTGAATCCGGTTTGTTGTGAATCCAATTTTCTGTGCTTTCTATTTGAGTTGAGAATATAAAAAAATGGACTTTTCGCTTAATTCCTCTTGGTTTTGTCGGGCCGCTCTATTTAGTTGTTGTTGGTCTTCTGCGGGTCCATTGATGATCTTCTGGATTGACCCCCCAATAACTTCTTCTTGGGAAACATTTTTGGGATGATTCTTCTTTGTGGTGTCTCCTATATGGGTTGAGTGTGTGCTCCAAGTTTTTTTTTTAGCCGGAATGTTTGGTCTTGGTCTCCATTTGAGCTGAACTCAGCTCGTTGGTCTCTTTAGCTCTCCTCAGCTTAATGTTTTGCACCTCCATGGTTGGCTCCAGGTTAGCTGGCCTGATACTGGTTCTAAGGGATACATCATTATGCGCATATGGTTTCCGACTATAACTGATATATGGATGCACTCCGACATGTAAATCCCAGCCTTGCAACATACTTGGAGAATGCGGATCCAAGGTTATGGTCACGAGTTCACTTTCCCAGAGATAGATACAACATAAAGACAAGTAAGATCGCAGAGTCTATCAATTCTGTATTTAAGCAAGCCTGAGGATTCCCCATATGGTTTCTCCTTGAGTTTATTCGAGAGAAGTTAGCGAGGTGGCATTGTTAAAGGCGGGAAGATGCTATGAGTCTTACTACTCGTCATAGCCGCGGGGTTTAGTATTTATTGTCCACTCGTCAACATTATGCAGATAAGATGACGGTTAAATGCATAGACGGTTGGCGCTTCTTTGTCAAGGGTGGAACATGAGATTGTATGGTTGATCTGGAAGCTAGAAAGTGTGTGTGGTATTTTCGATGGGGAGAAAATACAATGTTCACATGCTATTGCAGCTGCAACTGAGGCGTGTGTTCATTATTCTACGCTTGTATACCCTATGTATACGACTCAGTATTTGTTTGCAACATACTCGAGTAATATTTTCCCAGCATCCGCATCTATTGCAGAAACCGGAACTTTTCCAAGTCTTATTCCTCCAATTGTTAAGCGTGCTCCTAGGAGGCAGGAGAATTCGAGGTGGCAAACTTGGGTAGAAATGGCAAGGAAGAAGGGGACCAAACCTAGAAAGTTGCACAAGCATTACAGTTGTTCAAATTGCAGACAACCTGGATATACTCGACCGCATTGTGTATTTTACTCTCCTTTTGGGTTCGTATTGTTCTGTCTTCATATGAAAATTGTATTCTTGTATGTTCCCAATTTTTGTAGTCTTGTATGTTTCCAATATTTTTTGACATGCTTGCTGTTTGTTATAGGTGGTGAGAGAAGACTGACAGTAATGTCTACTCTAGGACATGTCGTTTCGTTTGATGACCATTAACTCCTAAACGGTTTGTTTCATTTGTTGACTATTAATTCCTAAACGGTTCCTTATTTATTACTTAGTATAAATAAGTAACTTTGCTTATGTCAGAAGACGTACTCGAGTAGTCTATTTGAGACGTCTACTCATTGTAATGAAGCCTATACTTACCTTATGTATGTGTCCTTTCGTTTATTAAGTAATAAATAACTTTGTTTACATCGAATAGTGTCCACTTACCTTATGTACGTGTCGTTTCGACTATTACTCATATTACTTAGTATAAATGCCCTCTTTCCTCATTGTCTTCTTTACCAGTTTCATTGTCTTCTTCCTTTATATTCATTTGTTAAAGTTTGATCAAATAACAAAAAGTGTAAACAGAATGGAGGAATTGTCTTTACTCTCTTTCCCAACAGAGATTCAAGACTTTATTACCCAACGCGTTGCCAATAATTCTCTGCTAGATCTCTTTAGCTTGAAGAGAACTTGCAAAACACTGAAAGACGTTTCAGAACGTCCCTCGGTCTACGCATCAGCGAATCTATTTAGTATGGCTTCGTATTATTGGTACCATGCTTCACCGTTCGTGGCTACGTGTTACGTACATGGAAATCCAGACGCGATTTTCCTGAAGGGCGCTGAAGACTACTTCTACTATGAGAGGCTTGAGAATGGGGTGGATGTAACGTCCCCAATTCTCACTAAGGCCGGGGTATGGACCATAAGGCCCAAGGGAAAGGATCGGGTCGTGAGTGATCAGTCATAAAGGAAATGGTCCATACAGGTGATAGCTGGCATGGCATGAGTCTTGTCGAAGCTAAAAATTGTGGGAAACAGCTAGACCCAAGTGAAACATCAGCTGATGACAGCTGGGGCAGCTCACGGTCTAGTATGGACAGTGACACTCCAGCTGGGTCAGCTGGTTCAGCTCACGGCCAGCTCGGCCAGCTGGAGGGAGTGACCCGCAGCTGAGACCAGCTGGTGACCTAGTGAGCTAGCTGGGTCAGCTAGTGGCCGGGGAGTGTCAGTCACCCCCGAAGGTGAGCTGGTGCGACAGGGGAAGGGGTGTGAGTGCGAAAGGGGATGGGGGAACGGTGCTTGGTCGAAGGGTCACCACAAACCAAGGAAACCCTTCCTGAATGGATGAAACCATTCGCTGATGCCTGTTTGACAGGCTAAGGCCTCGCCTATACATACAGACCCCCACGCATTGTTTTTGGCATCAGTTCCTGCAGACTTAAAACCGTGAGTAAGAAAGAGAGAGAGAGAAAAACGATTGTGATCAGAAAGTGAGAAAGAGAGCGACTGCGACCGGGAAAAATGTTCGGGAAGAAGAATTTCCGACCATCGACAAGGGTTAAGTGAAACGCCCCGACCCAATTTTCCCTACCGCGGGTAGGGTCTGGGCGACTTCCTCGACCAGACTTGGGTCATTTTAAAATTTTATTCCTTAGTATTGTTTTCCGTATTTCATTGAGCATTTTTAAACCAACATTAAGCATAAAATGAACTTAGATAGATAATCGAGGTTAAAAGTACAATGATCAGTTTGCCATAAGCTACAAGTTCGCTATAAGCTATTACATTGCCTTAACCATATCTACCCAAATCCACCGTTCGATTTGCCTTTTTCTCCAAAGTAACTCGATGGTTTTTCTTTCAATGTTCTTCTTAGAGTTCTCTGAGTTTTTCGGTCACGAAAACTCGTCAAACGGTCGTGGGAACTGTTTTATGTGACGGTTGAGATAGTTTGCGGTCGTAAAAACTGTCCTGAAAAAGTCCCGCACGCGTCCTCAACTTCCCCGCGCTCGGACGACGACCTTGCGCGACTTTTGTCACACACGACCTGGTAACCGTTCCCGCCCAAACTTGAACACGCGGGCCAGTTCTACCAAAAACCGCCTCAGTCCACACTAAGCTCATCAGTCCGCGAGTCAGACTGCATGTATCAGCCCACTGAGTTATCCGACTTCCGACCAACCCAATCCGGACCTGGCCGACCGTCCCACAGAACCTGCTCGGTCTAAATAACCGTCAGTTTGGCCGAAAATCGTGGACAGAGCTAAACAGCTCGATTCAGCTGGATATCAGCTGGACAAGAGGCTGTGCATCCCACAGAGTTCGATGCGAGAGCTGATCCTCAGAGAAGCCCACGGAGGAGGCCTTGTGGGACATTTCGGAGTAACCAAGACCAAGAGCATCCTTGGAGAACACTTCTTCTGGCCGCATCAAAAGAGGGATGTGGAACGGTTCTGTTCCAAGTGCACTACATGCCTTAGCGCAAAATCCAGGTCACATCCTCACGTTCTCTATATGCCTTTACCTATTCCTGACATGCCTTGGGTAGACTTGTCTATGGATTTTGTTTTAGGATTGCCCAAGATCAGGAACAAGGACTCCATACTTGTGGTAGTTGACAGGTTCAGCAAGATGGCACATTTCATTCCTTGCAACCGAACCAATGATGCTACACAAACCGCTGATCTGTTTGTCAAAGAAGTGGTGAGACTACATGGCCTACCGAGGACCATTATATCAGACCGGGACACAAAGTTCCTCAGCCATTTCAGGAGGACCACCCTTTTGAGGGCCACTATTCGTAACAATCTAAAGAACTGGTTAGATTGTATTCAATTCATTGAGTTTGCTTATAATCGTGTGCCACACTCTACTACTAATCTCTCTCCCTTTGAGATTGTGTATGGGTTTAAGACGCAGACTCCATTGGACTTCACTCCTCTACCTCAAAAGGATAAAATCAGCCAGGACGGAGCAGCCAAAGCAGAGCTCGTGAAGAAGCTATTCGAGAAGGTCAAGGCGAACATCGAGAAGAAGAACAAGATGACCAAGGAGTACACCAATAAGAACCGCAAAGCCATTCACTTTGAACCAGGAGATTGGGTCTGGCTACACATGAGGGCCGACAGATTTCCAACCGAGAGGAAATCTAAGCTATCACCCAGGGGAATTGGGCCTTTCCAAGTGGTCAAGAAGATCAATGACAATGCCTACCAACTTGATCTTCCAGGTGAGTACTAAATATCCTCTGCCTTAATGTTTCTGACTTGCTCCCCTTTGATGCAGATGAAACCGTTCTGAGGTCAGAACTTCCACAAGAGGGAGAGGATGATGTGATCCCAAGATTGGTCAAGCCGGTTCCAGCCATGTACGAGCCACCCTTAACCAGAGCCGGAGCTAAAAGAATAAGAGATGGCTTCAACCAGTCCGTAGAGACCTTGCTGGCCGAACATGAGGTTGACAACATAACCGACCAACTGACCAAGCTCAACATTTCAACCGATCCAGATCAAACCAAGCCAATTGAAGACCAAGATCAGACCAAGCATCACATTCCACCGGTTCAATCAAGGGAAGATCAAACCAGGGTCGGGCCAAATAATGTGCATGAAATACCTTTGCTAAAGGAAGGCCACAGACTTACCATCTTTAGCATCACCACCATTAAAGACTGAAGGCCGCACCAAGCCAAGAATCAGACTACATTCACTTCCGCCAACCAGCCAAGGTAAGTCTGATTTCATATTTAATTTCTTTGACTAATCATTTCATGTTTTTGGTATGATTTGCTTGTCAATCTTTGACTTTTAGTAGCTAAGGCAATTGTTAGCCATTTCAATCCCTTTGATTTAGCTAGAGTTAATGTAATCTCCTTTAAGACCCCTAGAAGGGCACAGCTGTTTGGACTAGTATATAAAGTCCCCCACAGCCTTGTATTTTTTTGACACAATCAATAAACAAGCAAGCATTTTCTTAAAGAGTTTTCTCTTTTCGTTTATTCTTTGGCATTTCCGATTTCAGCCCAATATTTAACTTGTCTTATCATTGCCTTCATCACCAGGCTTTGTGGCGACCATCGATCCACCATTCTTCCAGTCCATCCGATCAGCCTTCTCCAAGGAGTGACCTTAGTCCCTTCGAGCCGGCACCATCTGTCCATTTCGATCATCCCCATCCGACCTTGTACAAGGAGAGTGACTTGAGTCCAGCCTTGTTCAACCATATTCTGTGCCCTCTGTGAAACTCAGTTTTGAGGATCACATCATCTGGTATCAGAGCTTAAAAAAAAGCTCCTAATCAGGTTCTATCTATCCATTAATTTTAAGTTTTTCTTTCTTGTTCTTCATTTGCTGCACTCGTGTTCTTATTGTTCTTCATAAAAAAAAAAACTTAGTTTGATTCACTGTCCTTCTAGTTTCAAACTTGTTTGAGTTTGCATTCATTTAGCTTAAAAAAAAAAAGAAAAAAAAATCACATCATTCCATACTTGAACTTTGACTGCATTTACACCAAAAAAAAAAACCATAAAATATATTGCTAAGTCTCTTTAAAACTCATTTCATTCCCGAATTTGAATTGTTCTCTTTTGCATACAGCCATAGTTTCCATATCTGTTTGATTCATTAAACTGTCTGTCCATCTATTTCATACATACTTTCATCAGAACCCATTCATACACTTTCCTTTATTGCTTTTCAGGTACCAAACCGGACCACATGGGTGAAGCAATAACTGCCGATCAATTGGTTCAAATGATGGCTACCTTGCAAAACATCCAGAACCGCCTTCATCCAGTGGAACAAAACATGCGGACAGAGACAACCCCTAGCAGTTCCAGCAACAATGATGACAACCATCCACCACCGGCCCCAGACCAAAGGCAAAACCGATCCGCCCACCAGGCTGGCCGTGCCCGAGGCCGAGAAAGAAGCCAGGACCGAGGCCACGGCGAAGGAGATGAGCCACCTTGGCAAGGAGGCAAAGATCTCAAACTGTCTCCACCAACCTTTGCGGGCAAGCTCAATCCCGAGGCTTACCTGGATTGGGAAAGAAGGATGGAGTATATTTTCGAGTATTATCAATACTCGGATGCAAGGAAGGAGACCCTAGCCGCAGCTCAACTCACTGATAATGCTCTAGCATGGTGGGACCGAGAAGTAGCTGATAGAAGGAGGCGCAGGATGCACCCTATTAACTCATGGGAAGATATGAATTACCAGCTAAGGAAGAGATATGTCCCTCCCTACTTCCACCGAGATCTCCAGAAGAGATTCAGGAGACTAAACCAAGGGACCAGAACCGTGGAAGAATATTTTGAAGAGTTCGAAACTTTGAAGAATCGATTGGAAGTGGAGGATTCACAAGAGACCCTCATGGCCCAGTTCCTTGATGGGCTCAATACCCAAGTAGTGGGCAAAGTGGAACGGCAAGCCTACCAGGATCTAGATGAGCTACTGCACTTGTACATCCAAACCGAACAGCACATCAAGAGGAAGGTCTCAACAAACCGTCCCAAGCCCAACTGGACACCCCCGGTCCAAAGAAGCATCGACAAAGGAAAGGCCATAGCCACGGATTGTAAGCTCAAGAAACCTTTCCAAGAAGGCAACAAGTCCGGCTCCAGCCAAGCTCAGGCCCAACGGGCCAGGGACATGACATGTTTCAAGTGCAAAGGCAAAGGCCACTATGCCCGAGAATGTCCTAACCAGCGAGCCATGATCCTCAGAGATAATGGGGAGTATGAGTCTCAGGATGAAGCTGAGGATGAACCAGAGGATTCCGAGGAAGAAGTAACCGACTACCCAGACGTAGGAGAAATCCTGGTTACCCGGAGATCGCTCAGTGCCTTGTTCGAACCCGAGACCATTCAGCGAGAGAACATCTTCCATTCAAGATGCACCATAGACTCCAAGGTATGTAGTCTAATTATTGATGGAGGATCTTGTACTAATGTTGCTAGTAAATATCTGGTGGACAGGTTAGGTCTTAAAAAGACCAAGCATCCGAGACCATACCAACTTAGATGGCTCAACAATGAAACCGAGCTCAAGATCGGAGAACAAGTCCTTGTCCCATTCAGCATTGGGAAGTACTCCGACCAGGTCCTGTGCGATGTTGTCCCGATACAAGCCGGCCACATACTATTAGGCCGACCCTGGCAGTTTGACAAGGAGACACTCCACAATGGCCGCACCAACTTATACAGCTTCATTCATCCGTAGCGTAAGCACAACCTAGCCCCATTGTCCCCACAAGAAGTTCATGAACTTCAAAAGGCCATGGACAAGGGAGCTCAGGCAAGTAAGTCCGAGAAAACCACTCTCTTTATAACACCTAGCAAAGTACTTAAGACTTTAAAACAGAAAGAACATGTGCTACTCATGATCTTTAGAGAAGGGTATTTTTCAGGACCTGAGGAGGACCAGCATCCGGAAGGGGTCCTTAAGCTACTAGAGGACTTCAAAGATATCTTTCCCGAAGACATTCCGACTGACCTACCACCCATCCGAGGAATCGAGCACCAGATTGACCTCGTACCCGGAGCACCATTGCCCAACCGACCGGCCTATAGAGTCAACCCGGAGGAGTCTAAGGAGCTAGAGAAGCAAGTTGTGACTGTTCGGCGAATTGCACCCTTTGGGTAAATTGCCATCACAGCCGAGCCCCAACTTGGACCCACAGAACCGGTGTGAGAGTTGGCATGCAAGGGACGTGTAGAAACATGTCTTTGGGTGACTGAACCTCTATGGCCAGTACAGGTGGTCCGGTTGCGAGAACTCGGAGCAGTGCCGCGGTCGGCCGAAAGGCTGATACGTGCCAAAGAGTGCCATGGTCTTTGGCCGATGGTTCCTCCGGTCAAACGGTTCGTCCGTTTGTCCCTAAGGCTACCTGGTTGATACTTGGTCAGTGGGGCGGTTGGTTGAATGACTAAGTACAACTGGAGATAGTCTTAGGATACTTTAGGATAGGCTTCAGCTATACTAACGTGGCATAAGGGTTCTGGGAAGCATATGGATAGTTCGGTTAAGGATTAGTCCGGTTACTGACGTGCTTATATCTTTTCAGGATGTGAGGTTGGTCCGAGTATGGACCAAGCCTAGGTGCACGGTCCAGCGGCCCCCTGATGATGTGTGGTGTGTGTTAGGAGCTCTGGATATAATAGGATCGGTCCATGTAAAGCCTTCGGGCAAACTTTAGCATGATGTATCGAATCCTTATTATTTCAATAAGAGTTTTCTTTTATTATCTATCTCCTTTAATTCCGCATAAATGGTAGATAGAGGAACCTCCTGGAATAGTTTTGTTAAGTTGTTTGGATAGGACCTTAGTCTCATGGAGACTAAGAAGTGGGACAACCGATCCGGGTCTTGTATCCGGGTTGGGGTGTTTCAAATACTATTCTGAAAGTAAATATCTGGGTCGTGTATCGGCCTTTCGGCCGACCGCGGCACTGCTCCGAATCTCACAACTGGACCACTCGTAATGACCATAGAGGTCTGGTCACCCTTAGCCATGTCTCTGCACAGCCAAGGCATGCCAAAACTCACACCGGTTCTTTGGATCCCAGTTTGAATTCGGCCGTGAAGGCAATTGAACCAAAAGGTGCAATTCGCCGAACAGTCGCGATGGTTCACAGGTCGTGCCTGTTCAACCATGCGGCCTGTCCACAGTCCATTCACACCTTTTCGTGTGTGGCAGTTTCTCATGGGTCGCAAAGGCATGGCGAGTCCCGCGTCCCTGTCTATGGACTAGGCCCGGTTGTACACACGAATATGGCACTTACCGGATCCGGCTACAAGCCTGGATCCGATTGTATTACACGGCCATACCCCAATACTCCGACCCACCCAGTCCATTACACGGACACATGAACCGCGACTTTATACATACCACACGCGTGTCTGGTCCGAGACCATTGGATCACGCGCGAGTTCCTAACCATCAGCCAAGACCTTCCTTAGCCATTAGGCACACAGCCGAGTACTAAGGTGGTTCCTTCGGCCAATCCGGACAATGATCCAGATCATTTCTGATTGGAATGAGTTTCCCATGCAACCAGCGAGATTCTGGACTATATCTGCACATGGTACCCGTTCATGTTATGCCTGGCCGAGGGGTTCTTTATGGATTCACCCAGATAGACTCTTAGTCCCATCCGGTGCATTAAGCGACCCGACCCTCGTCCCACACATATGAACCTTACGGTGTCAATACCCGACCGAAGCCCAGAATGATCGCTTACACATGAGTTAAGCCGTAGCCAGAGACTCATGGGATCAGCCGTAAAGAAAGGTAGAGAGGGAGACAAGACAAAGGTTTCAAGACACGGCCCATTCAGTCCGGTTCCGGGATCGCAACGGTTGTCACCGGCGATCCAGGATCGACGGTTAGACATGGGTTAGTCAAACGTACCTTTGAGACTTGATCAGGATCGACAAGGCCTTTTCCCTTGTCGATGGCCGGAACTTGTCCTTCACCGGCCATCTTTCCCGGTCGTAGTCTTTCTCTTTCTCACTTTCCGATCACAATCGGTATTTCTCTCTTTCTTTCTTACTAACAGTTTTTTTCTCTGCAGGAACTGATGCCAGAAACAAGGCGTGGGGGTCGGTATTTATAGGCAAGGCCTTGGTTCGTGGTGACCCTACGACCAGGCACCTTTTCCCCATGCCCTTTCGCACTCACACCCCTTCCCCTGTCGCACCAGCTCACCTCCGGAGGTGACTGACACTCCCCAGCCACTAGCTGGCCCAGCTAGCTCACTAGGTCACCAGCTGGCCCCAGCTGCGGGTCACTCCCTCCAGCTGGCCGAGCTGGCCGTGAGCTGAACCTGCTGACCCAGCTGGAGTGTCACTGTCCATACTGGACCATGAGCTGCCCCAGCTGTCCTCAGCTGATGCTGTACTCGGATCTAGCTATTTCCCATCGTTCCTAGCTCGGATAATGACCAACGTCCTTACCGGCCATCACCCTTCCGGACCATGCCCCTTACGACCAAGGTATTTTGACCCGGTCCTTCCCTCTGGCCTCATGGTCCATACTCCGGGCCTTACTGGGAGTTTGGGACGTTACAGTATTCACGGCAACTATTTACAAAACACTGTTCATAGCCCTATTCATGAACCGGCCACAAAATCGGGGACAGAAGCCCAAACGAGATGACGAGCTAAAATTTTTTTGGACCGGATCAAATTGGAGGCGAGTTGGATCAGGAAAAGACTCAAGAACGGCTTGCTGAGAAGTTGGACTGCAGATCAAGCCCAAGACCATCAGAAAATATCAAAGTCGGCGAACTCATGGACTTGACAACATCCCAGATCACGAGAAGCATTTCTCAGCACTCCAAGTCGTCATGTATATGTAGGATATCATGTACTAGGTTTTAGGCATCTCTGACTATTTAGGATTTCGTATTGTATGACTTTACAGCATTTACTGATTTCTTTGCACTCATCCAAAAGATTATTTCAATAAAACTAAACATTCAACCTTGGTCCTCGAGTTATTATAAAACAGGATTTTCGAACTTTCATTTATTATAATTTTTGATTGTGTGAGTTTTGACTCTCACAGGTTGGCACCGTCTGTGGGAACGAGAAATATTGTAAACCCTAACAGTAAGAGAATACGATAACCAGAGCAATGCCCGAAGAAACAATAGACTGGAGCCAAGTGCAAGAGGTTCTAGATGATTATATCTCGGTTAAGGGAAGTGAAGCTACCGGAATCGACCACCCCCTAGATGATCCTCATGTCAAGAGCCTTGCTATCGGGGACCATGACGTGGTGAGAGTTCTAAGCGACACAGGGAGTTCGGTGAACGTCGTATTTCTATAAACCCTTCGAAGGATGAACATCAGGCCTTTGAGCCTCATAACCCATCCAAATCCGTTGACTGGTTTCACCGCAATAAAGACGATGACCATGGAGCAATCCGACTCCTCGTGAAAGCAAAAGGAGTGAAGAGGGGAGTAGAATTCTCATTGGTTAACTGCCCAGCAGTTTATAACACAATCATGGGGACGCCTTGGCTATATTTGATGAAGGTGATTCCTTCGACTTAGCCTCAAATTTCCAAATCCAACCGGAATTGAAACGATTTGGGGATGGCAGAGAGATTCATGAGCTTATTTTCTAATGCAGTACAAACTAATAGGGCCAATGACCGAATCTGATGCTAAGACTAGACCAAAGATGACAAGGGTGTGACGGCAACTCGTGATGCTGGAGTACAAATTACAGATCGAGGAAGTCCGAAAATGGAGAGTGATACCCCATGTGAACTGCTGATCTCGATATGCATAAACAAAGCGTACCCGGAGCGATGCGTGGAGATCGTAGCTAACCTAGAAGAGCCGATCAAAATCGGAATTGATTTCTATCTTAAAAGAAAACGTGAACACATTCACATGGGCAGCGGAAGATATGCACGGGATCGACATCGACATCACAAGCCATGATCTTAATGTAGATCCAACCTTTAAGCCGGTGAAGCAGAAAAGGCGTAAACTCGGGCCAGAACGAGCCCAAGCGGTGAATGGCTAGGTGGAAAGATTGTTAAAAGTTGGATCCATCATGGAAGTAAAATACCCCGATTGGCTTGCCAACCCGGTGGTAATAAAGAAGAACGAAAAATGGCGAGTCTGCATTGATTTCAAGGATTTGAACAAGGTGTTCCCAAAGGACAGCTTCCCGTTTCCTCATATTGTCCGGCTAGTGTGTGTTGCGATTCGATTTGGAGAATACACAAAGATTCGATTCGGAGAATACACAAAGATTCAGCTCCACAAGTGTGTTTTTCTCAGTGTGGCTGAGATGAATTCATCTCGGCTAAGGCTGCTTCTCCTTCATGATTCATCTCGGTTATGGCTTCTTCTTCTTCACGATTCATCTCGGCGATGGCTTCTTCATCTCGGCCAGAGCTTTCTTCAGTCAAGATCTGGATTTATCTTGGCCGAGATGAACTTTCATCTCGGCCATGCTTAGTTCTGGTGTTGGCCGAGATGGATTTCCTCTCGTCCGTGTTTGATTTCGTCTTTGAGTTTCTAACTTGTGGTTTATTCGAATTGGAAGTTGGCTCGGGATTGTGTATCTTCTGATTCTTAGATTTCTTTGGTTATTTAGGCATTTCTAGCTGTTAATCTCGAGAGTGTAAGTTTTGACCTCAACAACACTATTCACGAATCGACCACAAAACTGAGAAAAGAAGCCCAAACGAGATGGCGAGCCAAAATTTGATTGACCCGTATCAAACAGGAGGCGAGCAGGATCAGGACTAGACCAAACGACGGCATGCTGAGAAGTTGGACTGCAGATCAAGCCCAAGCCCATCAGAAAATATCTAAATCGGCGAACTCTTGGACTTGACAACGTCCCACATCGCTAGCAGCACTTCTCAGCACTCCAAGACGTTCTGTATATATATAAGATAACATGTACTAGATTTTAGGCATCTCTGAATACTTAGGATTTCGTACTGTAAGGCTTTACAGCATTTACGGATTTCTTTGTAGTCAGGCCTGGGCATTCGGGTCCTCAGTCGGGTCCAATCGGGTTCGGATCTCTTGGGTAGAGGAGTTTTGTATCCAATAGTTACTTATAAAGTTTGGTTTCGGGTTCGATTCAGTTCTTCTCGGGTCTGGGTTGGTATGGTTCTAAATTTGTTATACCTATAAAATACCCGAAATGTTTTATCCGAATTATTTTTGGTTCGGTTCTCTAATTTCTGAGTATTTCGGTTCTTTTTTTTATCCAAAAAATTTTGGGTGCGGGTCAGTTCCAAGTCCGTTTGGATATTTTTTACCAAAAAATCCAAAAATATATCAAAAAAATAATAACCGACACTTAACCGGAACAAAACTGTAATAAACCCCAAAATTTCAATATAACATTTACCAAACCAAAATAAAAACAAAAAAAGATGTTTAAATAATAAAAATTTAAATGAAACAAGTAATACAAACGGTATCAATGGTCTAGTGGTAGAGTAACACTCTACAATAGGACATACCTGAGTTTGAATCCTACATGGTGCAATAATAATTTCGGATCTTTTGGGTACCCGATCAGGTGTCAGGTAGGACACGGACCCAAACCGAGAACCGTGGGTACATGAACAAATGATCCAATAGGGTAAAAACTAACGATCCGAACCCGAGCCAAACTGATGTTTCTGGTCGGTTTTAGGTCGGATCTTCGGGTAGGGGTAAAATGCCTAGGCCTACTTTGTACTGTTTTAAAAGATCATTCAATAAAAAAAAACTTTCAATCTTGGTCCTCCAGTTCTTATAAAATAGGAGTTTCAAACCTCCATTTATTATAATTTTTGATTGTGTGAGTTTTGAGTCTTACAATATAACGAATAAAGACATGTAGATGAGAACAATATATACATAGGAAATGTATAAAGCATTTTACAAGAATCTCTTATGTATTATTTGAGGATCATTAAAAAATAACCTCACCATCTAGTATAATAAAACATGATCATTATATGAAAAAAACTTTACCCAAACGTGTGATTTACGGAAAATGTCATTGTCTTTTAATGGTTTTTCAAATCTTCATTAAGGGTATTTTAGTCAAGCGATATCTGGCAATTTTGATTACAATTTAAATCAAAATTAAATCAAAATTAAATCAAAACCAAATCGTAGAAAATCTTTTTAAATTAATAAAAAAAATCAAAACTTCCTTTTAAACATATTTTAAAATATTAAATTTCAGATCACTTTTGCAAAAAGATATTATGCAGGAAGATTTGATTATATATATATATATTAGATTAATAAATTTTAATTTATAGTTTTAGTTTCAAAAATTTAAAGTTTACTTTAAAATGAATATTTTCTTTAAAATTATTTTTAGACATCATAAAATCAAATTTACGTAAATATACACCAATTACTTTTCAACATATTTTTTAATGTGAAAGTTTTACTTTAATAAAAATTACGAATATTAGAAATTAGACTGATCTATTTTAAATTTTTAAAAAATTAAAATACTATATATTATTTAGTATTTATATTATTCGATTATATTGTGAATGTGTTCTGATTAATATTTTTTGCGACTGATGTCTATTTTTGGATTATTCTGTCAAAACATTTAGACCACTGTTTCATGGGTTAAAAAAATAAATTAAAATAATATCAACACATCTCAAATTTTGATTTTGTATTAAAAACATAAAACCGATAATAAATTTAAATACTATTCACCTTTAGCAAGAGTTAAAATTTAATAAAATATATAATTCATTTATATCTCAGAACTTCTCATTCATAAATACACTTTGTCCAAAAAATAAATTCAAGCAAATTTAAAATAAAAAAAAAAGATCTTCCTCTCTCTTAAATTAAATTTTCAAAAAAATAATCATATGCTTTGAAAGCTGAGAATACATTACTTTTATCGACGAAATTTATAATTTAAAAATACAATCCCCATAAAAATATTACTGAAAAAAGACATTTGTTTTTATATTGAATTTTGTCATTTTTTTAGCCAATCAATTATTATGAAAAATGGTAGTTTTTCATATTCTCCTCTGATAGTTTTCATATTCTCGTCAGATTTTATTATATATATTTTCTAATTTTTTCATCTCAAAAAAACAAATTAAGAAAAAACTATCATAATTATAACTATATTATATTTAAATTATAAGACGTAAATATTGGTAAGTTATATATATGGCAAATAAAATTTATAATATAAATTCATCCTATGCTCAGCACGGATTTTAATCTAGTCATGTGTTTAGCTGATGTATCATCCCTAGAGAGCTTCTCAAATCTTAAAAAAAAGTATTAATTTATTAATTATTACTATTATGTAATACATACTATGATATACATGTTATTCATTAATTATAAAATGTATTATTTTAATTATGTATTTGAAAAATATAATGAAATAATTTACATTATATATATATATATATATATTTCATGTTTATTAAATAACTTTTACATGAAAAACATATTTTCTATTACAGTATATAATTATTTGCTTTAACTTATATTTATTGATTACAATAATAATTATATAATTTCATAATAATTTATATACATAATTTTATATTATATATATACATATTTGCAATTTTTATTGTTCAATATAAAATATAATCTATGTAACATAAAAGCTATAAATATTTTTACTTTATTAATATTATATTAAGTAAAACTACGATATAATAATAATACTATATATTATTTTTCCTAAAAAGAAACTTAAATGAAATTTCAGTATATAAATAAAAATTACTAATTTATATCACCTTAACATGAATATCAAATATATTTATTATATATAACTACAGCTATTATAACTTTCATTGTATTTAAAAATAATTCAAAGTTTTATCTGTTGTTTCCTAAAATAAACCAACATCAAAATATATGATTGGTATTCATTCCAAACAGTAATAAAATTATGGTAATAAAAATTATTTATTTTCTAAACTTAACCAATAATCTATAATATTCAAAAAAAAGAAGCATTATACAAAAAAATTAGTCATGTGTTATATTACATGTAATGCCACTAGTTTTTAGTGTTTTTTTTTCAAAAGTTCATTAAGGGTATTTTAGTCAAATGTTATATTACACTTATGATTAAAATTGAAATCAAAACTAAATAACTTAAAAATCTAAAAAAATCTTTAAATATCTTTTTTTTTAAATAACAATTAAATATCTTTAAATAATTATGGAAATTAACATCTCTACTAAACATATTTTTTTAAAAAAACACAATAATTAAACATGTATCCAAAAGATCTAAAAATAATAGGTTTTACTTCCCTAATTAATGAAAAACGAAAAATAAACATATATATTAAATTAAAAATCAAATGATAAATATAATTAAAAATTTAGTACATTAATTATTTTTTACAAATCATAAAATCAAATTTGATAAACATACATATAAAATAACATGAGCAAATATATTTTTGAACATATTTCAACTAACAATAATATGAAAAACAAATCAATACAAAAAAAAACAAACTTAAAATGAATATCTTGAAGAATCCCATGGAGTTCATTCGGGGGAGCATCCGATTGAATGGCTTTGACAAGTGAAAGCGAGTCAGAAGCACATAGAGTTTTCTTGTAGCCCAGTCGGCAAGCTTGGATCATCGCGTGACGGAGGGTGCAGGCTTCAGCGATCAATGGTTCTCGGCTATGATTCCTCCAAGCACTGTCCGTAGTCTTGAGGTGTGGATCTTTGCAATTATCTTGTAGTAAACACTACAGAGCGCTATTGGTCTGTAATATGCTACTTCCTTAGGTCCTTGAATTTTAGGGATGAGCCTCACAAAGGTTGCGTTGATGATTTCAGGTAGGATTCCCGAGGTGAAGAATTGTTGTATCTCCTGAGTGATTGTGGTTCCCACTGTGGACCAGTGTGTGTGGAAGAAACTTGTCGAGAAGCCGTCAGGTCCAGGCTCTTTCCCTGGGTGGATTGAAAAGGTAGCTTCTCTTATTTCCTCCAGAGTTAGAAGCTATATTAGTTTATCATTCTGTTCTTCGGTTATTCCACCGTCGAGTACTTCCTTTATTGCATCACAGCTGACCATCTGTTCCGAGGTGAAAAGATTTTGGTAGAATTGTATTACCACCTCTGCTATGTCTTTGTCATCTGTGCTTTCCTCATCTTCCAACATGGCAAGTTTATTGATGGCCATTCTACCCTGGGTCGAGGCATGGAAGAAGCCTGTATTCTGGTCTCCTAGGGAGAGCCAAAGCTGCCTGCTGTGTTGCATCCAAAACGCCTCTTCTTCCTGGTAAACCTTCTTGAGCTGTAGATTGATAGATGAGATGAATTCCGCAGTTGATGTCAGTCTCTAGTTGTTCCCTTAGCCGGAGGATTTGTTTCTAGCTATTGTAATGTGTTTCCTTTTGCCACTTGATGATGGCTTGTCTGCAGCTTGTGATTTTGTCCCTAACCATGATGGTATGTGTTGAGTGCCAGGTCTCTTTAATTAGGCGTTGAACCTCAGTTACTTCGTTTAGTCTGCGATTGTGGCGGAAGATGCCTTTTGCTTTCTTGTTCGTCTCACTGAAGAAGGTGAGAACGGGTCGATGGTCAGACCTTTCGAAGCGACAGTACTCGCTCCTACCCATTGGAAAGTATTCCATCCAAGCACTATTGGCTATAGACCTGTCTAAACGACATTGCACCACGTGATCTCCTCTTTGGCCCCTCCAGGAAAACATGTTTCCGGTGGTTTGAATGTCGTAAAGATCACATTCAGAGAAGAAGGTCCTGAAATCTGCTAAAGAGCTCTCTGGTGGGTGCGACCTCCCTTCTTTTATGTGTTGTCCAATATCTCATTGAAATCGCCCGTAACGATCCAGGGTTTTGATCGATTGATGCCAATCTCTGTAAGTTAATTCCAAACTTGGGGGTTGCGGACCCTGGGGGAGTTCTGTATTAAGGTGACCTTCCTCTTACGTGACGAGGTTCCTGCGTTCTGAGCTTGATTTCTTGGCGTTCTGTGTATCGTAGGTGGTTGTCATCTTCTCTTAGTCCTTGTTTCAATTTGATTGTGTCTTATCTCAAGCCCATGACTAACGTTCTCATTTCTTTATAAGGGGTTTGGGGAACCAATCACATTATTTGTCCCAAGCGCTCTAGCTGCTTCCTGGAGGAGAGCTGCTGCAGTTAAGGCTATCAAACCGTAGGATTCACTTTGGATCACCCTCTGTTTCCTTGCTGCACTCTCTTTGGGATCCGGGTGGTTGGTGTATTAAATAGTGGCTTCCCGTAGCTCATCCATGATATCCTCCGAGGAGGGCAATGGGTGAGAGATATGCGGCGGTGTTGGGAAGTCCTCCTGTTCCAAATTGCTTTTGAGAGGGGCCAATGGGAATGAGAAGGGCCAGGGTAGTAAGTTCTCGACTTTGGGCTGGTAGGCATATTTTCGCGCCAGACTTGTTTGTGGGGTGATGTCCTTTTCCTTGAGGAATCGTTTTGAAGAGATTGTCGGAGGTCGTAGTTGCTGTGGGGTACGGTCTTTGTGTGTTCGTGATTGTGGTTCCTTGTGGCGTCTCTAGTCTCTGGTGTCTGTCTTCCCTGGTAGGGGCCTCCCTCATATCCATAGGAGCTTTATACCCACTAGAGATTCTTTCCCCAAACGGCTTGCCGTGCCGGTCATATCGCTGTTTGAAGTTGTCATTAGAAGTTCGAGGAGGGATGTACGTTAGAGTGCCTGGCCTGAGAGTTGTCAGTAATTGAGTCGTGTCTAGCCAGTGCGTAGGTTGGTTTGTCCGGGTAGTCCTTGGCCTTGTGTGTCAGTTTTAAGCATGTAGTACAGAAGTTTCCCAGTTTTTCATACTCGAGGGTAATGAGAGCTTCTTCTCCGGTTGAGAATTCCAGGACTGTCTCCTGAATCAGAGGTTGTAGTCCGTTGATGGTTACCCTAACCTTTGTCATTGTTTTGGTGAGTTCCATATCTTCTAGTTTTCTAAGTTCTCTACCGATATTGCTGATTACTTTGTTGTTCCAGTAATGCAGTGGTAGGCCTTTCAAGCAGATCCAGAACGGGATTTCAGAGGGGAAGGAGGCCGAGATGATGGGTTCCCAGCGTTTCAGAATGATCATCCATCTTGCAAATTGATAGGGCCGGTTGTTGAGTACACATTGTAGATCTTCCTTAGATTAAAACCAGAACTGAAAGCAGTTGTTTCCCAGATCTGACCCGGTGGCTGGCCCTTCGAGGTTCCAGCGGTTGGAGAAGTAGGGGATTAGGTTCCATAGGCGTTGTTCCTGATGATTTGTGAGTCTTCCAATGAGTGTGAGGGTGTTTTCCTGGATTAGTTCGGATGTGTCAATGGTCGGTGCTCTGATGCGCATTGATCCTGAAGTCGTGGGAGAGCGGTGGGAAGTAGCTATGCCTTTTCTTTTTTTCCTTGTACGAGAAGCGACGATCCATTGCTGAGTCGTTTGTTGGTGTTGAGCAGGTATCGGAGTCTGCAGGTGTAGGAGATCGTAGCGAGCGAGGTGTTGGTTTACGTTAGTTGCTGAGAGTTGGTAGGCAGGAGGTTTGCAAGATGCTGTCCATGGCTGGCTGTGGACCCTCCTACGTGAAGTCGGGGATGGAACCCGGTGAGTTGGCTTCTGGAGGTAGTATGGAAAGAGTCAACTTACTGTTTTAGAAAAAAACCAAGTAGATGATCAGTTTAGTAATTATCTCTGAAAAAACTATAAAAAATAACAGCATGTGCGGGGGAATGATAAACTGATAACTAATATTTTTAATTTGAGATGATTGGAGCATATAAAGGCTTTGAATGGAAAAAGCGTATAAGGCTGTGCGATCTTGTAGATCTAGTACATCAAATGGGACTAAATTAGATCTAGTGGTACAAGTGTGGATTAAGGGGATCTCGCAGTCAAAATATATGTTTGAACGGTGAACATAGGTCATAAGTTGTCTAAAATACTGTACAAATATATAAAATATTTTATATTGCAATTAATTTTTTATAATAAAAATAATAATTTTCATAAAATTTAATTTCATAAATACAATAAATAAATATTGTTATATTCAAAACATAATACATAAAATCAATTTAAGTATAACATTGGTAATAAAAAAATTAGTATAGAATATTATTATTGACCCATAATGTATTTGCAATATGTTCGCGAATATTCATAATAATTTAATTTCATAAATGGAATAAATAACTATTGTTATTTTGAAAACATAATACATAAAATAAACTTAAATACAATACTGGCAATAAAAATTAATATAGATTATTTTTACAAGTCGAATCAAATGGATATAACGGTCCAACATATATATTTGAATGATAAAAATGGATAATAAGCGGTCAAAAGTACTGTACATAATATTTAAATTAATATACAAACTATTTTGGTACACAAATTTTGTATTATTTTTTTAAAAAAATATATATTTAAAAACTGCATCAATAGATAAATACATACATATATGTACACTAGTTTTGTTAAATTAAATAACTGAATTTAAAATAAAAATATAAAATAAAAACATTCCATTTGAAACACTCCAAATATGGAGTGTGAATATTGTTACTAGTAAATCAATTAATTTATTTGTTAAATTGATTCACTTATGGTTCAGGTACTTTTTAAATAAAGGGTTTGAATGGAAAAAACAGATTAGACTGTGTAGATCTAGTAGATCAATTACTACTCTTTACCCATGAAGACCGTAAGCACAATCTAGCTCTTTTAAGCCCATCCGAAGTTCATAAGCTTGAAACAAGAATGAACAAGGAGGCTAAGGTAAGTAAGTATAGAGTCTCTGTATCACCTATGGAGTATTAAACCGTGTTAAGAGTGCTAAACGCACTATCTTACTAATCGTTACAAAGAATGTTTAAGAGCAGGGTTTGAGGAACTAGAGCTTCCAGTTGAAGTCAATGCCATCTTGGACAAGTATAAATACATCTTTCTGGAAGAAATACCTCCATGACTACCTCCAATTTGGGGGATTGAGCACCAAATAGACCTAGTGCCAGGCTTTGCACATCCCAACAAGCCAGCTTACTGGATGAATCCGTAAGAAACCAAGGAGTTGGAGAAGCAGGTACAAGACCTCATGGACAAAGGTTACATCCGGGAAAGTCTCAGCCTGTGGGCAGTATTGGTGATGTTGGTGCCAAAGAAGGACGGAACATGGAGGAGGTGTGTGGATTGCCGAGCAATCAAAAATATCACTATCAAGTACCGGCATCCGATTCTCCGCCTATACGACATGCTAGATGAAAAGTTAAATGGAGCCACACTTAACTATCCAACGTACGACTATGAGCTCTACGCCTTGATCTGGGCCTTAGAAACGTGGCAGCACTATCTCTTGTCCAAGGAATTCATCATCCATATAGACCACAAGACCCTAAAAGATCTGAGGGGTCAGACATCGCTTAATAGGAGGCACACAAAATGGTTGAAGTTTGTAGAAACTTTCCCCTACGTGATCAAATACAAAAAAAAAAAAGGAAAAGAGAATGTGGTTGTCGATGCCTTGTCACGAAGGCATGGACTCATTGCAATCATGGAAGGCAAAGTTTTGTAGTTGAGCACATCAAAGAGCAATTCAAAGACGATCCCGACCTTGGCAAGTGCTACACAAAATGCGGCAAAGGGAGTTATTCGTCCTTTTATCTACATGATGGTTTTATATTTAAGGATAAGTTTTTGTGTATTCCGCAGGGATCCATGAGAGAGCTAGTGCTTAGTGAAGCACATTGCGGAGGGCTCATGGGACACTTTGGGGTGGATACTACCCTAGCTGTAGTTACAGACCATTTCTATTGGCCTCACATAAAGAAAGACGTGGAAAGATTTTGTGCACGATGTGTTCAATGCCACAAGGCTAAATCCAGGTCACACACACACTGCCTTAATTTACCATTGCCAATTTATAATGCTCCATGGGTGGATATCTCTATGGATTTTGTCTTAGGTTTACCCAAGATCTGATTATGTTTGTTGTTGTTGACCGGTTCTCGCAGATGGCCCACTTCACCCCATGTGAAAAGTCCAATGGTCCAACCCAAATTGCTGATTTTTTTGTAAGGAAGTTGCATGTTTACATGGAATCCCGAGAATGATCGTCTCTGATTTAGACATGAAGTTCCTGAGTCACTTTTGGTGAACCTTGTGAAAGAAGCTAGGGACTAAACTCTTCTTCTCCACCACGTGTCATCCCCAAATGGACGGATAGACCGAAGTGGTAAACCAAACACTTTCAACCTTACTTAGAGCCGCTCTTGATCGTAATATGTACACTTGGCTTGATTGCATCTTGTTCATAGAATTTTCTTACAATAGGGCACATCACTCGGCCACTAAGTTCTCTCCTTTCGAAATTGTATATGGAACTAACACCCTGCCACCACTAGATTTAGCTCATATTCCCAAGTTGAACATGTTACCAATATGGAGTTAGACGCAGGGAAATCCTCAAGAAGCTTCATGAGACGGCCAAAGCCAACATCGAAAAGAAAACCGAGGAATATAAGAGGAACGCCGATAAAAAGGGCTTCAAAACTAGCACCAAGAGGGGACGGGCAATTCAAAGTCCTAGCCAAGATAAATGACAACGGCTACCGTCTAGACCTGCAAGGTGAGCTTAATATATCATATTCTTTCAACGTTTCTGACCTATCCTATTATGATACAGGTGATTCAGTTTTGAGGTCAAAACCTCTTGAAAGGGGAGGGAATGATGAGGACATCGACCGAGACCCACAGATACCAACGGTCCAAAAAGGCCCCATGACCCATTCCAAGTCCAAACAACTACGGAGGAGGTTCAATGCAGTCATACAAGTCCACATTGGCTTGCTGGATCCGGAAGAACTCAACTTGACCGAACCAAGCCTATGTGTATTGACCGGAGGGCCAAAAGGACACAAGGACCAACTCTACCGACCACTTGAGATGAGCTTTGTGACATAATGACCAAATGACCCTTGTGGAGAGATGGGTCGAGCTAACCTCAAAGGGACAATGATACAATCTTGCCTAAGACTGGCACTTGAATAACGGTAATCGAGAACTAGATATGGACCTAGAAGTGGATGAACACTTCAAGGAACTGGGTGGATTTATTTGGACCATCAGAAGATGTGGAAGCCTTCTGGTATTCCAATCCCTTAGGCAACCTTGGAAATGACTCACCAAGACGATGGATCAGGTGGTGTTGAATGGATGTGACGCACTAGACAACAGTTTATTCATGAAGAACAAAGGAGAGAAAATAAATTCTTGAAAAATAGTTTTTCAATTAGAAAATGATCAAAAGATTCTTACAAAATGGAGCCAAAAACATATTTAAAGAAAACTAAGTCAAAAGACTTAATCGTGGAATAGAAAACTAGACATTGGTTTTAGCAAGATCGAAAATTAATTTTTGGTCAAAATGACCTCTTCGGCTACTCGGTCACACAGCCATGGTCGTGTTCAACGATCTGGATCATGGTCGTAAGGGCTTTCTTGGTCAAAGGCTCACGGACGCAAGAGAGATTAAGGAGAACGATCCCCAAATTGGTCCTGAGCTGATCGGATTGCACTCGGGTGAGTGATCCACACGGAAAGTCCACCACTAAGTCGAGAAAGGATGATTCTCGACCAACTCCAAGGTTTGAATGGGCTAAGGCAATACGGTCTCGATCCGAAGCTTCAGAATGCCCTCTTATTCGTAGTCCTTCACGTCTGGGTCGAGTAATTTTCACTTCAGGTCGAGTTTCCACCCTTAGTTCCCATCCTGGTCGAGTAGGGTCGATAAGGAATACAGTCCGGTCGTTAAGCCGCGTCCTACGGTCGATCCTAGGGTCACTTCGGCCAACCTCCATTTTGGTTTCCTCAGCTACCGTCCGCGAGTCGTGATTGCATCCCATCTCATCGTTCGCGGGTCCATCCTGATCCATACTTGTATCATCCCCTCCCCGTTGAAAAGGATTTGACCTCAAATCCGCTTCATCTGCAAGAAAAGGGATTAAATCAGATGTATTAAAACTTGAGCCAACGTTATACTTACCTTGAAGGTCAACTTGATATGCATTGTCATTAATCTTTTTGGTAATGGAAAATGGTTCGTCAACTCTGGGCATGAGCTTGGATTTCCTCTCGTTTGGGAACCGATCTTTTCTTAGGTAGATCCACTCAAGGTCTCCTTCCTCAAAGATTTGATCACGCTGGTGCTGATTGGCTTTGTCTGCGTATTGCTTGGTCCTTTTCTCGATGTTTTCCTTTACCTTCTCATGAATTTTCATAACTTGTTCAGCTTTCTTTTTCCCATCCAAACTGGCACTTTCACTCAAACGTAAAGAAATCAAATCCATGGGAGACAATGGGTTGAACCCGTAAACAATTTCAAAGGGTGAGACTTAGTGGTTGAATGCATAACACTATTGTAAGCAAATTCAACATGAGGCAAACATTTTTCCCAAGTTTTTAAGTTCTTTTCACAACAGCCCTAAGCAAAGTAAACAAGGTCATATTCACTACGTCAGTCTGACCATCAGTTTGTGGATGACAAGTGGTTGAAAACAATAGTTTTGTGCCTAACTTAGCCCACAAGGTCTTCCAAAAATGGCTCAAAAACTTGGTATCTCTATCATACACAATAGACTTAGGCATACCATGCAATGTACTACTTCCCTAAAGAACAAGTCAGCAATGTGCACAATATCATCTGTACTGTCATGCAATGTACTACTTCCCTAAAGAACAAGTCAGCAATGTGCACAATATCATCAGTACTGTGGCAAGGCATGAAATGAGACATCTTAGAAAACCTATCAACAACTACAAAAATCGAATCCCTACCAGATCTAGTTCGAGGCAGTCCTAACACAAAGTCCATCGAAATGTATGTACATGGTTGATCAGGAATGGGTAAAGCAAGATACTTACCTACTGATTGTGCCTTGGCCTTTGCATGCTTACAAGTCTCACAACGAGTACATTTCTTGATCACATCTTTCTTCAACCCTGGGCAATGGAAGTGATCCTACAAGGTCTTAAGTGTTTTGTCTATGCTAGAATGGCCCATCAAGCCACCACCATGTGATTCCCTGACCAGAAAGTTTCTCAAAGAACAGTTAGGAATGCAGAGCCGGTTAGAAAAGAACAAGTATTCATCATTCCTAAAGTACTTTCCTGAAGCAAACCTAGAGCTAGCATGATACGGTTCCTTAAAGTCAAAGTTTGAGGCATACATTTCCTTAATCTGTTCAAAATCTAAGATGATAGCATCCATAACCGTGATCAAAGCATATCTCCTAGACAAAGCATCAGCAACGACATTCTCATTTCCTTTCTTATACATAATCACATAAGGAAAGGTTTTGATAGACTCTACCCATATTACATGCCGTTTATTGAGCTTTTGTTGTCCTTTCAAGTGTTTGAGGGTCTCGTGGTCTGTGTGCACCACAAACTCCTTTGGACATAGGTAGTGCTGCCAAATCTGCAAGGCCCTTACTAACGTGTACAGCTCCTTGTCATAAGTGGGATAGTTGAAGGTTGCTCCTCCCAACTTCCCGCTAAAGAAAGCAATTGGTCTCCCTTCCTGCATCAATACAGCACCAATACCAACTCCTGAAGCATCGCACTCAATCTCAAAAGTTTAAGAGAAATCAGGCAAAATAAGTAGAGGAGCATTGGCCAACTTAGCTTTGAGTTCTTGGAACGATTCTTCTTGGGCTTTTTCCCATTTGAATCCCACACTTTTCTTGATAACCTCCGTGAGTGGTGCAGCCAACGTACTGAAGTCCTTTACGAACCTGCGGTAGACACCGGCAAGGCCATGAAAGCTTCGGACTTCACCAATTGTCTTAGGAGTGGGCCAGTCCCGAATGGCCTTCACCATTTCCTCATCCACTCTGACACCATCAGCCCCTACAACAAAGCCAAGAAACATGAGATTATCTGTAGCAAAGGTACATTTCTTTAATTTAGCATAGAGCTGTTCTTTTGTAAGCACTTCTAAAACCAATTTCAGATGTGATAAGTGTTCTTGCAAACTTTTACTATAGACCAATATATCATCAATGTAAACAACTATAAAGATGCCTATAAATGAATTAAGTACATGGTTCATCAACCTCATAAACGTGCTAGGTGCATTGGTAATCCAAAATGGCATAACCAACCATTCATACAATCCTAGTTTTGTTTTAAAGGCAGTTTTCCACTCATCTCCCTCTTTCATCCTAATCTGATGATATCCACTCTTCAAATCAATTTTTGAAAATACACTAGAACCATGGAGTTCATCAAACATGTCATCAAGACGAGGGATAGGATGTCTATACTTAACTGTTATTTGGTTGATTGCCCAGCAGTCAACACACATCCGCCAGCTTCCATCTTTCTTGGGCACCAAGAGAATAGGTACGACAGAAGGGCTCATACTTTCACGAATGTAACCTAATTCCATGAGTTCACCGATCTGTTTTTTCAGCTCCTTGGTTTCCACAAGATTGGTTTTATAAGCTGGTCGGTTTGGCAAAGAAGCTCATGGCACAAAGTCAATCTGCTGCTCAATGTCGTGTATGGAAGGAAATCCACTCGGATTTTCTTCTGGAAATGCATCGCCAAAGTTCACTCGGAAGCTCCGGTGTTTGATCTGACTTATTCATTAGTGTTTCTTTAAAGAATAGAAGAATCATGGGCTGTTGAGAACAAAGGGTTTTTCTTACCTGTCATGCCTTGATATAGAAGTTGGACTTCTTACCTTTAGCCTTAGTAGTGGCCTGATCTTGCTTGCGGCTTTCCTTGAGCTGAAGTTTATCTTGTTGAACTTTGTGGGGAGATAGAGGTTCTTGCCTTGATGCTCAAACGAATGGCGGTTGGAGAAGCCGTCATGCATCACTCGCTTGTCATACTACCATGGTCGTCCACGAAGAATATGACTAGCGTCCATGAGTAGGACATCACTAAGGATGTTGTCCTCATAACGACCAATGGTAAGAGCCACTTCCACCTGCTCTTTAACTTGCATCTCGGCATCGTCCTTCAGCCATTTCAGCTTTTATGGTCGTGGATGCTTCTGGGTCTCCAAACCTAGTTTCCTGACAAGAGACTCACTGGACACATTAGTACAGCTCCCACCATCGATAATTAAGCTACCTACCTTGTCTTGAATAAGCCATCGGGTGTGAAAAAGGTTTTCTCACTGAGCTCGGTCATCAATTTTGGTCTGAACGTTCAAAGCTCTTCTGGTCACCAGCAACTTCCCTTTAGCCGGTAAGTCCAAGTCATCGTCCTCTTCCTCTTCCTCATCAAATACTGGTTTGGTATCCTCCCGGTCAGATTCTAACTCGATCTCTCCGTTGTCTCGTAGGATCATCACTCTGTTGTTTGGGCACTTGTTGGCATAGTGGCCTAATCCATGGCACTTAAAACACTTGATATCTCTAGCTTGGTGGAGCTGTTTCCTACTTTGGCTTGTCAACAACAGCAATCAGGTTAGTTTTAAAATCAGTATTTGTTAGGAAAGGAGCCTTACCTTTGTCTTGTTGATTGGAGTTTGAAAGGGATTGATAAGAAGGACATGTAAAGCTCTTTCTCTTGACTTGTTGTTCCACCAGAATAGCCTTGTGCAACATTTCAGCTAGACTGTCATACTCTTGAAACTCCATGTGATCTTGAATCTCACGGTTGAGTCCACTGAGGAATCTTGTCATAGTAGCTTCAGGATCCTCATCAACATTGGCTTTCAGCATCAAAATATCCATTTCTTGAAAATAATCATCAACACATTTTGTTCCTTGTGTTAGACGTCTTAGTTTCTGATGAAGTTCCCTCAAGTAATGGCTGGGCACTAATCGTTTCCTCATGAGTGTGAGAAGCTCATCTCAATCCGCCAATGGTTCTTCTCCTTGTCTCCTCCTGTTTGTCACAAGTTGATCCCACCAGTTTAGTGAATAACCATAAACCTCAGTGGCAGCGAGGCTTACCTTTTTACGGTCTGAAAAGTTTTGGAAGTCGAAAACAAGTTCAATTTTTCTTTCCCACACAAGGAAGGCATCCGGATCCTTCTTGCCAAGGAATGGAGGAATTTTGACTTTCAATCCGCCAAGGCTGTCATCCGAACGTCTGGCCTCTCTAGCAAAAGGAATATTAGCTTCTCTTCCACGTATTGGTTGTCTCCTAGATGCTCTCCTATGGCTGTATTCAGAAGAAGATTCACCATCATCCTCTTGATACGTTGATGTATCCCTCAGAACCAGTACCAGGCCAGCCAACCCGGAGCCAACCATGGAGGTGAAAAGCATGAAGCTGAAGAGAGTTAAAGAGACCAGTTAGCTGAGTTCAGCTCAAACGGAGACCAAGACCAAAAATTCCGGCTCAACAAACACTTGGAGCACACACTCAACCCATATAGGAGACACCACGAAGAAGAATCATCCCAAAAACGTTTCCCAAGAAGAAGTTATTGAAGTTCAATCCCGAAGATCATCAATGGACCCGAAGAAGACCAACAACGACTAAATAGAGCGGCCCGACCAAAACAGGAGGAATTAAGCGACAAATCAAATTTTGATTCACATCAAACCAGATTCAGACTTAGAAGTTATGGATTTTACAAGTTGGCAAATCGGATTCAGACCACAATGCGCTGCTAGGCCAAAGATCAATCTGTCCAGCCCAACTCACTCACAAATCGACCTAAGAACACTAGGAGAATGTCAATGGACTTCTCATGGTTCCAACAAGCCTAATACCAGACGAAACATCCAATGGAGTCCCAAGTTATCATCCATTTCCCAAAACATATCAACTTGGTCCCATTTAAGGAAATCTCTAGACCAGGTCGGTATATGAGCAACCAGACCTATTTATGGGCATGGCAACCAGGAGAAGAATCAAACCAATTATTAGAGACACTAAACCTACCAGGAGAATCAGATAATGCCTTACCATGCACCAGCAACCACATGATCAAGAGGATCACATTCAAACACAACTTACCATCTTTTGAGCAGATTTCCATCAAGACACAACAGCTCTTTTCCCCAACACAAGGCCACACCTATTATCAAAACCAAGCCAATAAAGATGTTCCAGAGAAGCTCACTTACCCCTTGAAGCCATCCAGATTCAAGTCAAGCCAAGAATCCCATTACTCTAGCCCAATTCACCATCAAAGGCACAAAATGCTCTATTCTCATCAGTTTTGTGAATTTAATTTATTTCTTTTATTTTTAATCTGAGCACTATATAATCTCATAGCTAGCCATTGTAAAAGACACCTTTCAATCAACCAAGTAAAATATAAATTTTGTTTCAGTTTATTTCAAAGAAATTCTTTGTTTGAACAGTTGTCTTTAGTTTCATTTGAGAGATTCATTTGATTCTATAGATTATAGGATAAGGATTGCTTGTGTGATTCAAGCACGACTAGTTCTCCAACAATTGAGAGAGTCAATCATTCCATCAACGATTGAGTGAGTCAATCAAACCTCTTCCGCCACACCACTTCGTCCTGCATCCATCTCTACTGGTTGGAAAGGAAAGCGACCTATGGCCAGCCTTCAATCCATCACCACTATCACAACCTCGGTCCCCGGGGATATATCATTTGGTATCAGAGCCTAAAAGGCTCCTAAATCAGGTTCTTTCTATCCACTAATCCCTTTTCTTTGTTATTCTTATTTTTCTGCATTTTTTCTTGTTCTTGCAATCATTTAATTAAAAAAAGATTTCATTTCAAATTTTTTTAAAAAATAAAAAGTTATTTTTTTTCTTATATTCCCTTTTCAAATCAAAAACCATAAACAAAAAAAAATCACTTGTTTAATTTTGTTTTGAATATATTTGTTTATGTTATTTCTCATTTATAAAAAAAATTCATTTAGTTTTTGAATTATTCCCATATGTGTTTTGTGTCTCATTTGAATTTTAAGAAAGAAAATCCATAAAAAGAACCAGTCTTTATTTATAGCATTTATCATTTCATTTAAGCATACATCAATTGTTGATTTTGCATATTTTAGTTACCATAATTATTGTTTCCATTTTTCAAATATGAAAACCATTTAGAAATCATCTGCATTTGTTTAGTGATTAATATTTTTTTGAATCATTCACATCATGTTTGCAATCAGTCGAGAATATCATTAGCCATAGAATATATTGCATTTCAAAAGTCAGTAAAAAAAGAAAAAGAAAGAAATTTTAGCATAGCTCTTATTACCATATTTAGCAAACCGTGTGCATTATCATTTAGTTTTTGAATTTCGATTTCTGTCCAGCAATTGTTTTCTAGTTTAGATTTTTGTCATAGCAATCATTTGCATTCATATCATCTTTAAAAAAAAGACATAAAAAAGTCTGTCCATATTTGCTTATAACTTATTTCTTTGAAACCATTCTTACACTTTGTGTTTAATTAAGGTACAAGTTACAACGGAAGAAGAAGAAGAAGATTGGGACCAAGAGGATGCTTATGAAGAAGACACTTGGTCTGAAGCGCATTCAAATGCCAGCTATGAAGAGAATCCAAATGATGGAGATCTTGAACCTAACCACCAGATTGTAGTCAAGATGATACAAACCAGTATGAGTGGCCCGGAGAAGAAACCAATGAAGAAGAAGGCCATGGAGACTCGTGGCATGAAGAGACTGAATCTCAAATCAGTCAAGAAGAAGGAGACCATGAAGGTGAACTAAAACATGGAGAGATAAATCATGGAGAAGAACCAGATCAGTTTGTGGAATCTCAAGAAGAAGAAGCCGAAGAAGAAGCATGGGATGAGGAGACTGACTCGGAAATCAGTAACGAAAGTGAAAAAGAGAGTGAAAAGGAATCCAGCCAACACTCATGCGAAAAAGAATACATTAACGAGGCTGAGACATGGGAAGAAGATGAACCAGAATGTTGTTGCATGGACTCAACACCACCAGATCAGACATCACTTGGTTACATCCACCAATCAAAAACAAAACGAGGTAATAGTTGTGATCAATTTGATTTCAAGCTAATAACCTTTTTAGGTCATAAGCAAGGACCAGAATCTTATCTACAGTGGGAGAAAGATATGGAGTATTGGTTTAGGATCCACAACATCCCAAAGGATAAGAGGCTAGCCTACGCCATTAATTCACTTGTTGAAGAAGCTTCTATGTGGTGGGCAGATGAGGAAGTTCTGGCCAACGTGTATAATCAGGTCATTACATGGGGTAATCTCAAGCAGCATATGTACAATGAATTTGTACTCAAGTTCCACAACCGAAGCCACACCCCCAAGAGACTTGTGCTCCAAACAACTACAAAGAGTTGGATGTCTACACCAAACTCGCAGCCTGTTCATAATCAGAAGTTAGCCTCTGGCTCTGAGCCCAAGAAGGTGATCCCAAGAACCTTGACCAATCGAACATGAGCTAAGCAAAGCTCTAAACTAATGATTGAACCACAAGGAAAAACAGAGCAATGTAAGTCTTCTAAACTCTCAAAGGTATTTAGAATAGTTTGATATAGGTGCCATCTTCAAGGTCATTATGCTGCAACATGACCAACCAGGCCAATAGAAACTTCACATCCATTAGAACTAAAACTGGATTCATCTAAGGATAGTCTAGTTCAATCAAGTCTTGAAATGTGTACTTCTAGTATGATGCACTTGTCTTTTGCCAAAGGATGTTGATACATGACACACTATGGAGCACATAAATCATGAAGTTGGGGCAGATAAACACATTGAGGATCAATGTTCTGAAGCAATCCCAACATTCCGAGACAAAGAACTTCTAGTCTTCAGAACATGTGTGATGACAAAGCATCATTCAACATCAGCTGACTTAGGATCTAATTCATCTTAAGTCAAAGATGCTACCAAACTCCACATTTGGCACCTTAGTAAGTGAAACCTATGATTTTGTTCAATATTGGAATAATATTTTGATTCATCTTAGTTTCAAGTATCTGTTTTTAATGATTCAATTTCAAGTATAATGCACTTGATTTTTCCCTTAAGTGTCAAGAAAGAAACAGGTACCATCAGAGTGTACAAGAAATGGAGAGAAGGCAGAGGGAGTTCACCTTTGGAACCAGTAAAGATGCCAGAGCCCACATTGTGGTTTCCCACCAAAGCTGAACAAGAAGATTACACCAACAACATCTTGATTCAAGAAGAACCACTGGATCCAACATCACCCAACAGAGCACCAGATGAAGACAGAGGACTATCATATCCTTCCTGCTCAAAGAAGAGCCACCAAATGTGCCAAACCACATCAAACCGCGACAATACCAAGGTAATGTTCTAAACTCCCAAAGGAGAGTAAAAGCTAACTTGCTTTCTGTTGGTGCATGAAACCTATTTCTGAGGACAGAACCTTCACAAAGGGGAGAGGATGCTGTATCCCTCAGAACCAGTACTAGGCAAGCCAACCCAGAGCCAACCATATAGGTGAAAAACCTGAAGCTGAGGAGAGTTAAAGAGACCAGTGAGCTGAGTTCAACTCAAATGGAGACCAAGACCAAACATTCCGGCTCAACAAACACCTGGAGCACACACTCAACCAATCTAGGAGACACCACGAAGAATCATCCCAAAAACGTTTTCCAAGAAGAAGTTATTGAAAGTTCAATCCAGAAGATCATCAATGGATCCGAAGAAGACAAACAACGACTAAATTGAGCGGCCCGACCACACCAGAAGGAATTAAGCAACAAATGCAATTGTTTTGGATTCTGAATTCAAAAGGGAAGCATGGAAAATTGGATTCACATCAAACCGGATTCAGACTTGAAAGTTATGGATTTTACAAGTTGGCAAACGGGATTTAGACCACAATGCGCGACTAGGCCAAAGATCAATCTGCCCAACCCAACTCACTCACAATCTCGACCTAAGACCACTTGGAGAATGTTAATGGACATCTCATGGTTCCAACAAGCCCAAGAACAGACGAAACATTCAATGGAGCCCCAAGTTAAGGAAATCACTAGACCGGGTCGGTTTAGGAGCAACCAGAGCTATTTATGGCCACCAGGAGAAGAATCAAATCAATCATTAGAGACGAAAAACCTACCAGGAGAGTCATATAATGTCTTACCATGCACCAGCAACCACATGATCAAGAGGATCACATTTAAACACAATTTACCTTCTTTGGAGCAGACTCCATCAACACACAACAGCTCTTTTCCCCCAAACAAGGCCACACCTATTATCAAGATCAAGCCAATAAAGATGTTTCAGAGAAGCTCAGTTACCCCTTAAAGCCATCCAGATTAAAGTTAAGCCAAGAATCCCATGCCTCTAGCCCAATTCACCATCAAAGGCACAAAATGCTCCATTCTCATCAATTTTGTGAATTTGATTTATTTATTTTTATTTATAATCTGAGCACTATATAAGCTCATAGCTAGCCATGTAAAAGACCCCTTTCAATCAACCAAGTAAAATATAAACTTTGTTTCAGTTTATTTCAAAGACATTCTTTGTTTAAACATTTGTCTTTAGTTTCATTTGAGAGATTCATTTGATTCTATAGATTATAGGATTATGATTGCTTGTGTGATTCAAGCAAGGCTAATTCTCCAACGATTGAGAGAGTTAATAATTCCATCAACGATTGAGTGAGTCAATCAAACCTCTTCCGCCACACCACTTCGTCCAGCATCCATCTCTTTCGGTTTGAAAGGAAAGCGCTGTAAGGCAAGCCTTCAATCCATCACCAGCATGACAACCTCGGTCCCCAGAGATACATCATCCGTCCTGGTCTGAGTTCAGGTCCTTCTTCTAGGCGCGGCTGGTTGTCCCGTTTGTTGATCCAGTTGGATCCTATCGAGCCGTGTATGCAGATCCTCCATACATGTGGTCATAAAATGCTTAAGCTCATTAGTTAGTGCTCCCATTTGAGTGTTAGCTAAACCGACACCTACTCCTTCTTCTCGTTCTTCCATGCTTCTCCTGAAATTTACTTAGCAAACAAGTTAAAATATAATGACTCTCTCTTACAAACTCGGTTTTCTCACAAGTGTTTCACTCCAAAAGTCTCACTCAGATGTTCTAGGTAACCAATCCGATCAAATCCAATGCTTCACAACCCAAATCATCCCAAAGAAAGAGATAGAAGGTTAAGAGTTATTTTTTGGAATCCGACTTAACCACTTCCAGGCCGGCTTTCTCCTCAGCCAGCTGGATTTCTCTTTAGCCACCCCAACCGGTTTTCTCGTCGGTTAAAATACAAACTTTTTTAAAAAAAATTCAATTCGTAAAAAGGGGGAAGATAGTGTCCCGGATTCTAGATAGATAGAGAGAAGAAGTGTTTCAGAATTTTAGAAGATGAAGAGATGAGAAGATGAAAATACCCTTTCAAGTGTGCTCTGATAACACTTGATACAATCTTTCCCAAGACTGGCACTTAAATAACTGTATTTGAGAACTAGATATTGACCGAGAAGTGGATGAACACTTCAGGGAACTGGGTGGATCGATTTGGAACATCAGAAGATGCGGAAGTCTTCTGGTATTCCAATCCCATAGCCAACCAAGGATATCACTCACCAAGACGCTGGTGAGTGTTGAATGGAAGTGACGCACCAAACAGCAGTTTGCTCACGATGAATAAAGGAGAGAATAGAAATTCTCGAAAAATAGTTTTTCAATTAGAAAATGATCCAAAGTTTCTTACAAAATGGAACCAAAAACATATTTGAAGAAAACTAAGTCAAAAGACTTAATTGTGGAACATAAAACTAGACATTATTTTTAGCAAGATCGAAAATTAAGTTTTGGTCAAAGTGACCTCTTCGGCTACTCGGTCACACGCCGTGGTCGTGTTCAACGACCTGGATCACGGTCGTGACGACTGTCTCGGTCGAAAGCTCACAGACGAAAGAGAGGTTAAGGAGAACGATCCCTAAGTTGGTCCTGAGCTGATCGGATTGTACTCGGGTGAGTGATCCACACGGAAAGTCAACCACTTGGTCGAGAAAGGATGATTATCGACCATCTCCAAGGTCCGAATCGGCTAAGGCAATACGATCTCGATCCGAAGCTTCAGAATTCCCTCTTGGTCGAAGTCCTTCATGGCTGGGTCGACGAATTGTCACTTCAGATCGAGTTTCCATCCTTAGTTCGCTTCCCGGTCGAGTCGGGTCGATATAGAACACAATCCGGTCATTGGGCCCCGTTCTACGGTCGATCTTAGGGTCACCTCGGCCAATCTCCATCCTGGTTTCCTCAGCTACCGTCTGCGGGTCGTGATTGTGTCCCATCTCATCGTCTGCGGGTCCATCCTGGTCCATACTTGTATCAGACGAGTGGATCAAGAGAGAGCTGTTTCCAACACATCCCGAGAACCCTCAACGACCATCAAGGACTTAACCGAGGGATTAAACCAAATCAACCAGAACCAAGCACCCCTAGACAATCCACAATGTGAGTATCTTCTCTTAGCAGATCAAGCAACAAAGAGCGGGGGGCGGGGGGGGGCATCAAGAATACATTCAAAGTACAAGATGGGACGCGAGCGCACCACTTGAGAGTGAAGGAACGCATGTTGGCCAAGAAGGAGACACAAAGGCTAGGGACGAGGATGAACAAGAACAGGACAATCCTCAAGACCTAGACGACCCCGAAGGAAGCTTCTATGCCAAGGCTCAACCCAAAAACACTCCCACACCTGAAATATGCTTAAAGGGAGCTTACGCACTTCTTCAGCCGACTACATGCCAAGGTAAGATCTTCAATTATGTTGTTGTGTTTGCAGGTGAACCAAGCTCACACGTTAACTAACTGTAGTCCTTTTTCTGTAAGTCTGAGTCGCAGCGACAGTTTCCTTATTTGGTTTAGTGAACTCTAAGGTAAACGTTTTGTAGTTTTATTTCTTTTTCTTTCATCGTCCTGTTGCCTTTAGTCTTTGTTTTGTCATTTTAACAGTCAACCCTTAGGAGGTTCAAGGTGAAGGACTATTTAATAAAGTCTCACACACAGCTTTATAGTCACCTTTTTACCTAGATATTAATAAAGAGCAGCACTTTCTTCAAAGTGTTTTTGAGAGTAACATCTCGTTTGTTTTTGCTTGTGTGTGTAAACCACATAAGAGAGTGCTTGCACTATATCAGAGACTTACCATCCCTCTGTGTTATGTACTCGATCCGCCAGCACCTCATTCTTTTTAGAAAAGCGATCACCATTGTGTCAGATCTTCCATCTTCGACCACCATTCAACCACAAGAGAGACGTGACCACCATCTTGTCAGTTCCATCCCATTGCACCTTTAAGACTCACCACCAAGCCTTATATCACCATTACACTACAAGAATATTGGGTTTTAATAGCACTATAACATAGTGTTTGTACACTAGTGCTATAGTTAACTAACCCCTGATTTTATATAGCGTTTGTTGACTCGCAAACGCTATGATATCATTATTTAATTAAAAAAAAACTCAAGCATCTCGTTTTTAATTTATAAGATTGTTTGTAATATCAGATTAAAAAGAGGAACGCTATAGTAGTGTTAGGCAGAAAACGAAAAAATTTGTCCCGCAACACTTAGATTTTTAAAAACAAAAAAATTGGCTCCAAAAAAAAAATTTGAAACAAAATTGGCTCCAAAAAAAAATCCTCAAATTACACAGACCTAACTATTCATGTTTTTCCTCTAAGTCGTGTTCTTCCCCATTCTCTCCCTTTTGCTGGATTTTCACAATCTCCACACAATCAGAGTCACTGTCATAGAAATCCCAGATATTACCCAACCATCACCCTCTATTATCTTTATATGCTCCATTTTATTTGATTCTCACAGGCTTCTGCGATCGCAATTTCTCGAACGAAAATCCCAGAAATCGAGCTGTTTTCGATATTCTCCTCAGACTCACACCTGAAGATAGAGTGCTTTCTCAAAAATCTGTCTCCTTCACTTCGTTACTACCAACTCTATAACAGAGGTGAAACCGCGTGCATGTTTTTTTTCTTTTGAAATCGCGTGTATGTTCTGGATTGTTGAATTGAACAAATATGAATGGTTTACTTTTTTGAAGGAAGATCTCGGTTAATATTCACTACTCTATTAAAGGTATCTTACTCAGTTTTGATTCTTGCTCCAAGTGCATGCATGTTATATATTGTTGCTATGGTTTAATGCATTGTCTGTGATACATTATCGTATGCACATTTCGTCAGAGCTTTTGCACCATGGATAAAGCTTGGGTTTGGTTACCAAGGTATGAACTTGTTAGTTTATATCTCTTTTTCTATTTCTTAATTACAAATGTGGAGATTGCAAATTTGAGTTTTATACTTTTATTAAATGATAGGGCTAGTCTTGAGTATGAACAAGGAGCAACAAAGTTTGTTCCTGATTCAGCAGAGAGGTTGGGTCATCCTTCAGAAATGTTTTGTCCGTGTATTCATTGCCGAAATGTTTGTCATCAATCGTTGGAGACGATTGTCAAACATTTGGTGATGAGAGAGATGGATCAGAAATACAAGCTGAATCGGTGTTGGAGCAAACATGGAGACATAAGGCCTGCAGATAAGTCCAATAGTGTTCAACCGTCTGAATATGAAGCGTATAATCTGTTTAGGACAGTCTTTTTGTCTGGTGAAGGGAATCAGTCAACTCATAGTCAGAATGGAGGTCAGTCTGATTATCATGACAGTGAACAAGATTCAGCGTTTAAGAAAATGTTAGAGGATATTGAAACTCCCCTTTACTCAACGTGTCCTAACTACACCATGGTTTCTGCAATCATGGGACTATATCGCATAAAAGTCAAGAGTTGGATGTCTGAGAATTATTTTGATCAGCTTCTTACACTAGTTCACGACATGCTTCCTGTGGACAACATGCTTCCTAAGTCTACAGATGAGATGAAAAAATTCCTCAAGGTTTTTGGTTTTGGTTATGAGGCTATTCATGCTTGTAAGAAAGATTGCATTTTTTATCGGAATCAGTATGTGGAGTTATTAAGCTGTCCAAAATGTGGTGAGTCAAGATGGGAAAGGGATAAGCATACTGGTGAGGAGAAACAAGGGATTCCAGCAAAGGTTCTAAGGTATTTTCCTATCAAGGATAGATTAAAGAGAATGTTCAGATCAAAACGGTTGGCAGAGGACTTGTGCTGGCATTTCACTAATGGTACTGTAGATGGTACAATGCGACATCCTGTTGACTCATTAACTTGGGTTCAGGTTAACGATAAGTAGCCAGAGTTTGCTGCTGAAGCGAGAAACCTCAGACTCAGAGTCTCCATTGATGGGATGAATCCATTCTCAATACAGAAAATGGCCGGTGTTGTTAGTCAACCATAATATGGCGCCAACTAAGTGTATGAAGTATGAGAATATAATGATTACAATGTTGATCCCTGGACCAACTGCACCTAGCAACAACATTCATGTTTATCTACAGCCGTTGATATAAGACTTGAAAGATCTCTCGGTTGAAGGTATTGAGGTATATGACTCGTATTTGAAAGAGACTTTCAATCTGAAAGCTATGTTATTGTGGACTATAACAGATTATCCTGCCTTAGGAACATTAGCTGGATGAAAAGTGAAAGGAAAATAGGCTTGTAATGTCTGTAGTAAGGATACTCCATATAGGTGGTTAAAATTCAGTCGTAATTATGTGTATATGGGCAATGGGAAGCGTCTCAGGCCTGGTCATCCTTACAGGTGAAAAAAGATGGTTTGACAATACTGAAGAGCTAGGGACTGCAAATCGAATACAAAGTGAAGCAGAGATATTTGAGATTCTCAAGGATTTTAGGAATAATTTCGGAAAACCTTTACCTAAGAAGAACAAGAGAAAAAGAACAGATGGAAGTGTAGATGAGGTAATTCCCCAAGCAGAATATGAAGAAGATAATGATTTGTGGCGCTGGAAAAAAAGATCTATCTTTTTCGACTTACCTTATTGGAAGGTTAGTTTTTTCAAGCAGCGTTCATATATGTGATAGTAACTTAAATAATCAAATATGTGTTTCTAACTTCTGAGAAACCATGTGTTATGATATGCATGTGGAGAAAAACATCTCAGATGCACTATTATCCACTCTGATGCATAATAACAAATCAAAAGATGGTTTGAACTCCCGGAATGATTTACAAGACATGGGAATTCGCATTGATATCCACACAGAGGTACGTGGGAAGAAAACATACTTGCCTCCAGCTGGTTATTGGCTGTCTAAGGAAGAAAAACGTAGATTTTGCGAAAGGTTGTCAGATTTAGAGGCCCTGATGGCTACTGTGGGAATATAGCAAATTGTGTCCCGGTGGATGCTCCGGTTATAGGTAGTATGAAGTCACATGACCATCATATAATTTTACAAAATTTGTTTCATGTGGCATTAAGAGGTCTGTGCCTAAAGGACCAAGAGTTGCAGTGAATCACCTGTGTAACTACTTCAATTGATTATGCCAACGTATCATTGATCCAGAGAAGTTAATATGATTGGAGTCAGAGGTTATGGAGACGATGTGCCAACTTGAGAGATTTTTTTCTCCTTCGCTATTTGATATAATGTTTCATCTTCCTATACATCTAGCAAGGAAAGCTCGATTAGGCGATCCTGTACATTTCCGGTGGATTTATCCCTTTGAAAGGTATTCTCTTCTCATAATACTTTAGTTTTAAATATTTATGATTAGACCGATACTTATAAGCAAGTTTTTTTCATGAGCTGTATGTACATGAAAACACTCAAGGCATATGTAAAGAACTTTGCAAGGCCAGAAGCGTGTATGGCTGAGGGATACTTAGCAGGCGAATGCATTGCCTTCTGCCTAGAGTTTCTACAAAAATCTGTCCATATACAAGAAGCCATAAACCACAATGAAGATGTTGTGTCAGATCAACTGCTCCTTGAAGGTCGTACACTCAATAAAGCTACATAAGTTATTCTAACTGATGAAGAGCGTGACATAGCACATCGCTATGTTCTAATGAATACAGCAGTTATGGATCCATATATTGAGTACGTACTATTACTCTTACATATGTATTTTTAAGTTTTTTCTTGTTTTTTTATTGCAATTAACAATATTCCAACTATGAAAACAGGTTACATTTGGAAGAGCTACAAGCTACAGATGTCCGATGCGCAAAAAATGAAACTCTTTTATGGAAGTATCATACAGAAAGATTTTCTCAATGGATAAAGAAAAAGGTATGAAATATGTGTAGTATGTCTATAGTTTTGATTTCATTCACTAATACTTTCATTGACTTATATTTGTTTGTTGTATAAAAGATACCAACAAACTCCAAGGAACATTCCACCAGGCCGAGATGGCTTGCATTTGGCCCAAGACAAGCTGCTCAAACATATAAGGGGATCATTATTAATGGGCATAGATTTCACAGAGAAGATGTTAAGCGGAAGACTCAAAACAGTGGAGTAACATATGAAGCATTTTCAGTGTGCCGATCCAGTGCTAGAGATAGTAGGCAAACGGCAGATATAGTAACATTTTATGGAGTGATAAAAGAGATCGTACAGCTTGATTTCCACATGTTCCAGGTTCCTTTATTTGGATGTACTTGGGCCAATAAAGGGAATGGAATGAAAGATAAAGATGGTATTACACTTGTGAACCTTCAAGTGAACCAGTCATCATATCTATCAGATCCGTTCATTCTGCCATTTCAAGCTAAACAAGTCTTTTACTCCAGAGAAGATGACTCTTCACCGTGGCATGTTGTCATGAGGGCACCACCAAGAGGATATCACGAGTTAGAGACTGAAGAGGAGTTTGTTTCTGCACAAGCATCTGTCCAGCCAATTGAACATTTGGGGAATGAATCTTCTGATGATGAGAGTTATTGTGTTAGGGATGATTGTGAAGGTATTCTTATTATGGAATGAATCATAGGTCTAATTAATAAGTTGGTACTGTTTCAGGTTAGTCATAATGGTTAAAAGTGGAGAAGCTATGAAGATACGTCGCAGCAAGCGTCTAACCGGTGTAGATGTGAGTCCTCTAGTGGTGCTGAATGCAAAAAAAAAAAAAAGCAAGAGGTCCTCGCAGGTGGAGGATGCTTGTCCTTTTAATTTGCGTGAAACTGAGTCACATGTCTCAAAAGAAGCAGAACAACACCAGTCTGAAGAATGTGTTAATGAATTTCCTGGTGAGGATGAAGAAAATGCAGAGGGTCATGATGAAGAGGAGCAAGTGAACGACATAGAAGTTGATCAAGAACAAGCACATCCAATGGAAAAGAAACTCTCTCTCCTAACACCGAAGGAGCTTCCTTGAGGTCTGAAGAAGCGGAAACACAGAAATCAGAAAACCAGAAAGAAAAAAATAACAAGAGGACCAACCAGAATGCGTAGAGTAGCTGCAAACCCTGAAGACAAAGTAGAAGTGGAATTTGCTTCTTTAGGTGAACATGTCGGTAAAGGGTCAGTTACTCTTTCATCATTTCTTGGTCTGTTGGTGAGAGAGCATGTGCCGGTACTTCTTGAAGATTGGAGACACCTCGATGATCAGACAAGAGAGACAATGTGGGAAGAAATACAAGTATATATTTTGTCCTTTTGATAGATTTTGACTATATACACCAGCATCTCATTATAAGTTTTACATGGATTTTTTATACAGGGAAGGTTTAATGTGAAAACATTGGCAAAAAGAATCTATTTTTAGGCAGATGGGTTGTATATGGAGATACAAAATCTAGACTTCTTACACAAGTGAGATTAACGAAAAGTAAGACTCAACTACAAAAGTTAAAACCAAGCAACATTCACTCTGTCGCAGCTTGGAATACTTGGGTGAAGAACAGAAGTAGCTCGGCGTTTAAGGTTTGATATGTGGTTCATTTATTATTAGTTTAATGAAATTTTTGTCATGTATTTTGATATTGTTAATGATGTCATGTGGTCATTGATTACCTAGGTGCAAAGTGACAACGAAGGCAACTGCGACTTGCTCAGATTCCTCACATCACCAGCCGTAAAGGAATGACGCGCCTAGCTGATGAGATGGTATGTGTCTTGTATTTGGTAGTGAAGTTTCAGTAGAAGTAATTGTAAACCAATATTGTATATTGATCAAATCTTTCCTGGTAAGAAATATTTTGTATTTGTAGAAAAAAAAAAGAGTTCGGATCCAAGGAAAGTGAGTAGAAGTAAGGTTTGGGTAGCTGGACACACACATTCAGACGGGAGACCTGTGAAAGCAGAATACACCGAGACTATTGTAAGAATGAATCACATTATTAATGATATGATGTATACTGTTTAAAATGTTATATAATGAAAGTCTATTATATTCAGGAAAAGGTGAAATCAATCGATAGTAAGATGGACTCCAACTCCACTGATAACATCAGAGAAGATGATGTGAGTCAAGTATTACGAAAATACAAACCTGGAAGACTCATAGGGATGGGTAGAGGAGCTACTATTACAAAGCTAAGATTCTTACAAGCAAGAGACTCACATGTCCAAAAGCTTGAAGCAACACAAGCTGAATTGCTAAACCAGCTTGAAGAATTGTGCCTTGTGGTTAGTGATTTAGCTGGTAAAAAGGTAAAGTCTGAAGCTAGTTCTTTTCTGTTTCTAAACCCAATATACAGCATGGTACTAACTTATACGTTCTGGTTGTACCAAATTGTCAGGCTCACTGTCAATCAGTTTCGCAGTCTGAATTAAGTGATGTTAGCAGACGAGGAATAAGGTGTCAGCTACTAGATTGGTTTTCCGATAAAGATCTTGTTGTTGGAGAAGGAGAATTCTGTTCTGCTGAACCAACATACAAAACTGGTCGCATCCCACTAGGTCCAAATGTGGCTGCTGTTTTTGTCAAATCTGCAACAAACCCAGAAGCATCTGTCTGGAGACCTACAACTAGTATTGTCTCTCTTGGTCAAGCTGTAGGAGTGAAAGTAGCATGGCCTAACGATAAGGTGATTTTAGACGAACTAAGCAAATCCCCTGCTGGAACCAACACTGTCGGATCCGAGGTAATTGCAGTCTAAACTTATATAGTTTTGGAAGTCAATGAATACATAATTAACGCTAGGTTGAATATATGTATTCCTCGTAGGCTACAATTCGAAAAGTGCACATTTTTTATGGGAATATAGGCGATGAATTGGTTGCTGAGGGTATTTTGTGTTCAACTGACCCAAAAGAAAGGGTCAATGATATTCCTTTGGGTCCGAATGCTGCGAGTGTGAAAATTGAGTTTGTGGTTAAACACGATGCTTTGTTATGGAGACCAAGCGCTGAGGTATCAGTGATGGGTGATGCACTTAACTGGAATATCGCATGGCATGTTGATAAGATTTGTTTAGGTACCATATCTACAAGGGAAGAATCTTCTAAAAAATACTCTCAGCTAACTTTCTATAACTTATGTTTTATTGTTGCACGTGTTCAACTTAGCTTGTGATGTTCTTCTGATAAGTGTGTTGCTAATTTTTATTATTAGAGTGGTAGTCTTAGCACTGGTAACAGCACTGGTGCAAAACAGAAGTGTATTTTGTTAGCCTGTGATAATTCTGGACAGAGAGTGGCTCTAGGTCGTGTGTCATCAACAGATCCAACAGACATGGTCCATTTCGTTCTTTTAGGTCCCAATGCTAACAAGGTTTAGGTAGAGATTCAAAGGCTGATGGTGCACGAGAATGGAGACCAAATTCTGAAATTGAGTTTATATCTGATGCAATAGGAACCATAATAGCTTGCCCTAACGACAAGCTCATATTGCTGTGAAATAGATCTATAGTACTATCACATTTGGATTGGTTGTTGTATTTTAATGGCTACTCTTTCTGAGAATAATATGTTACGATCTTATGTATTATATTTGCGTCTTTCTATAATCTCATTGTTTTCTTATTCATACTCACAACCCACAACCCAAAATACATTAAATTAATAACCAAATTAAATTATAAAAAACCGAAAATAAAATATGATTGCATTTACAGAAATGCTATAAAATAATATAAACAACAAATAACAAACGCTATCTAAACTATTATTAATAACAATTGTAAAGCGTTATAATTGAATATTTTATAGCAACGGAAAAATGCTATATTATATAAAGAAACGATAGCATTGACAAAAAACACTATCTAAAGTGGTAGACCTATAATCGCAGCGATGATAGAGCGCTTCTCAAAACGCTATTATATCGTAACATAGCGTTTTTTCGGTGCTACGAATACCCGTTTTTCCTGTAGTGTTAGTTGTTCGGGAATCCTGTGTAGTTCTTGCCTTGTCAGATTTTTGATATAATCACAAGCAAGTTACTTAGTCGTTCTAAGCACTTTAAAAAAAGTTCTCTTTATTGTTTCTTGATTTCGTCGAAATCGTAATCCAACATCTCGTTGAACTTCATTCTGTCCACATATCCGTATAAACATAGCCACACTCTCTTTAATGCTTACATTCAATGTTGGTCGTAATTCATAAGATGTTTCCTGTTGCTAACATAATGTTCTGAAACAATCAAGTGACATCCGTAGTAACTGAAGACAAGCAGCATGATCTTCTTGTAATCAACGCCAAATATTTTTCCATCCCAACCCACTATCTGCTTGAACTTGGCAGCTGCTTATTCGTATAACTCAAGTAATCTAAAAATACTGCTATAAGCCAATTTGAAATTGACTCCATTCTACAAATTTTAAAAATAAATTTAGTTTCACTTAATTAGTAGAACACTATAATTTATCTAGATAAATATTAAATATTTTACCAGTCATGCTGTTTCGGTAGGAAAATTTTTATCTGCTTGTACGGAAGAATTTGTGTTTTATCCACGATTGGACATTATATCTACAATTTTAAAAGTACAATAATTATTTAACTTTATCAGTAATTATTTTAGCTATGTATAAACAAAAAAAATTTATTAATTAATATTAAATATTTTTTTAAATACTAAACTAGATAACAACCCACGCTGAGCTCAGCCCTGGATAAATTTTTAATATAAAATTTATATGTAAAAAATATACATGTAAAAATATTGATAAGAATCTTCTTATGAAAATTACTAATTTTACAATAAAAATATTTAAAATAATAATTAACAATAAATATTAAAATATATAATAAGAATCTTCTTATGAATATTACTAATTTTACATATTTAAAATCTTTTGAATCTACTATATGAAAGTTGAACGATTCTCTCATACTGTGCCACATCAGTATTTGAGAGAGAGACATGTGTCACCTAAAAAAAAAACCAAATTCACATATACATTTAAAACATTAATACATTTTTATGTCTAAATTGAATTATAGCATTTAAAAACTTCTACTATAATAATATAAGTAAATAGATATATTTTATACAAAAATAAATAAATAATATATACAAATCTTAAATATTAATTTTATTTATTTAAATCGTAAGTAAAATTTTAAATTATAGAAAAATAAATAAATGTAATATCTTAAAATAAAGTTTAAAACTAATATATTTAGATTTTGAAAATTTTAAATGGACGAAAATCAAAAAGACGAATAAACGAAATTCAAAGGTTTTTCCTGTTTTTTTCTTAAAAACTATGAAAATATTTCTACTTAAAAAAAATTCATGTGGTAAAAAAAATTCATGCGGTAAACAATTAGAGAAAAATTTTAACTTTTACAAGTTTTAAAAATGAAAACTATCCGCGCATAGCGCGGGTATTCACCTACTAACAATTTACACATTTTCTCTTCTTATCGAGCCGCCGCAGTCACTGTCGCCGTGAATTGCCGGAAACCTAGCCGGCATAACCAAGTCGCCGAAGTCTGCTGTTATAGTGTCAAATCTCTGGCTCTGGTTTTCGAATTGCAGACTGAGATTTCCGAATTGGATCAGAGATTGACATGTCTGAATTGAAGGGAAGAGACAAAGGAGCGGAGTGAGGAGAGTGAGATCTCAGCGTGGGAGAGAGATGACAGCTGTGAGAGCAGTTCAGAGTGACGACATCGTGACGGAGCTGCGAGTCTATGAGATGTTCGACGGTGGAAGCTGGAGATCCAGAAGCTAGTGCGGCAGAAGAGAAATATGCGGAGGACAACGAAGGAGAGAGAAATGGGGCGAGGATTTGGTCGTTAGCAACTGAATCTAACAATGAAGATAATGGAGGGGAAGAAGTAGAGGGTGGTGGTGGTTGTGGTGGTGCTCCGGAGAGTGAGGAAGGAGGTTGTCTTGAAGGTGGAGAGAGGCTGAAGAGGAGATGATGATGGAGATGTAGGAGGAAGTCCCCTCATCTCTCTCGCTTGCTCGTTTAATTTTTTATTTATTTATTTTTTTATACGAGAAATCTTCAGGTAAAATTCAACACTTTTAAATTTTTCTCCCATCTCAAAGCAGACGAGTTCGTGTTCATCGATCCATGATGATGAATACAACCAAAGACAAATCATTTTTTACTCTTACTCTCTTCTCTTTCTCCGTTTCTTTTGTTGTTTTCACTGAAACCTGGGAATAGAGAATCCTGTTATGAAATGATTTGTATGTACTGCTGATGTATGTGTATACCTTTAGCGATCATATACATAACTTGCTCTTCGCCCTGGATAAATTTTTAATATAAAATTTATATGTAAAAAATATACATGTAAAAATATTGATAATAATCTTCTTATGAAAATTACTAATTTTACAATAAAAATATTTAAAATAATAATTAACAATAAATATTAAAATATATAATAAGAATCTTCTTATGAATATTACTAATTTTACATATTTAAAATCTTTTGAATCTACTATATGAAAGTTGAACGATTCTCTCATATTGTGCCACATCAGCATTTGAGAGAGAGACATGTGTCACCTAAAAAAAAAACCAAATTCACATATACATTTAAAACATTAATACATTTTTATGTCTAAATTGAATTATAGCATTTAAAAACTTCTACTATAGTAATATAAGTAAATAGATATATTTTATACAAAAATAAATAAATAATATATACAAATCTTAAATATTAATTTTATTTATTTAAATCGTAAGTAAAATTTTAAATTATAGAAAAATAAATAAATGTAATATCTTAAAATAAAGTTTAAAACTAATATATTTAGATTTTGAAAATTTTAAATGGACGAAAATCAAAAAGACGAATAAACGAAATTCAAAGGTTTTTCCTGTTTTTTTCTTAAAAACTATGGAAATATTTCTACTTAAAAAAAATTCATGTGGTAAAAAAAATTCATGCGGTAAACAATTAGAGAAAAATTTTAACTTTTACAAGTTTTAAAAATGAAAACTATCCGCGCATAGCGCGGGTATTCACCTACTAACAATTTACACATTTTCTCTTCTTATCTTTTGTTGTTTTCACTGAAACCTGGGAATAGAGAATCCTGTTATGAAATGATTTGTATGTACTGCTGATGTATGTGTATACCTTTAGCGATCATATACATAACTTGCTCTTCGCCCTCCCCCCCCCCCAGTTTCCATTGCCATAATCTTGTTTTTTGACTTCTTATGTTTAGTTGGATAGATACATGGATAGACGTAGTCATCGTAGATTAGAAGATATGAAACTTTGGATCTTGATACGGATTCTTGATGAACTTAGAAATTCCTCATTCTTTAGAGCTTTAGACACGCCACTTGAATTATGATTAAATCCGGCATAAGAAACAAATAGGTCTAACTAGATAAATTCAAAAAAATCCAGCATAACAATGTAGTTTTAATACAACATAATTTTAGGAAAGCTTTCTTGAAAGTTTAGAAAAGCTTCATAAATTTGTAGTTGATCAACTAATAAATAACATACAATTTAGGATGACCTTCATAAATTAGTATGAATTTTTCTTAAAAATTGAAGAAAGCTTCATAAATTCTAAAACTAACATTTCTAGATACCTAAAAGTCTACAACTACTCATAAAAATTTTAGTATGACTTTCTTTCATAAATGTTTATAATATATTTCTCAATCTTTAAGAAAATCTTTTTGAAACAATAGAAAAATCTTTTAAAATTTTAGGAAAACCTTCCTAAAAATTAATAAAGACTTACTAAATTTTTATTTGATTAACAGGTAATTAACATATAATTTAGGATAGTTTTCAAAAATTTGTAATAATCTTTCCAAAAAATTTAAGAAAACTTCTTAAATTCCAAAACTAACATTTCTAGATGTCTAAAAATACTAATACAAATTTTAGTAAGATCTTCCTAAAAGTTTATAACGTATTTCTTAATTTTTAAGAATGTCTTTTTAAAACAAAAGAAACTTTTTAAAATTTTTTAGGAAAACCTTCCTAAAAGTTTATAAAAACTTACAAAATTTGTATTTGATCATTCTAAAAAGCTTAGAAAGTCATTTTAGATGTTTTAAAATGTTTTTATAAATGTCAAAAAGGCTTGATAAAAAATATTAGGAAAGGTTCGGAAAATCTCTTAAATATTAAATAAATTTTATTTAAAAGAAAGTTTTCATAAGAAATTTTAGTAAGAGTTTCCTAACATTTAGGAAGGTATTCGTAACATTTATAAAATGCTACTAAAATGTTTACAAGGATTTCTTTAACTTTCGAAAAGCTTAACATTAAGAAAAATTTGTTACCCTCTCTCATCATCAAGCGTACACGTTAGAGAGAACTTGTGGGTCTTCTGAAATACCACCAACCAAAGATTTCAACACCAGATGTGATGGCGAAAGCTATCTCTGATGACCAAATGATGTAGGCCGGGTAGGGGTGATGACAAACCGCTGGTCGTATGACTCTCTCGGTCGGCCTAGTGATAGTCGAAGGGTGGACAATGGAACTGAAGCAACTGGTCGTATGACTCTCTTTGCTGAGGTTGGTCGGATTGAAGATGGAATTGATTGATGGGTCGATGGTCGCCACAAAGTTGGTGAAAAAACTTTGATAAGACACGGCTTGAGGCTTTGGAGTCTCTCCTTGGCCGCCGGAAGTTCAAGTAAGAAATTTGGTTATTTTTTTGCTAAGAAGAAGTGCAATATTTTATTGATACTAGGTTTTTAAAAAAAAATACACGGTTGTGAGAGAGGACCTTAATAAAGGGGTCCAAACAGCTTTGCCATTTTAGGGGACTTGAAGCAAATACAATATTCGAAATACTGAAAAACGAAATAGAAATTAAAAGCAAAATATCCTAACTAATTGTGAGACTTAACCTCCAAGACACAAGATTCATTAGGCGAAATAGGAAAATGTGAATTAAATCCTTACCTTGGGTCGGACTTCAAGTATTTTGCCTTGTAGTCTTGAGGTTGTCACGGCTGGGCCTTAGGTGGGCTCTATAGTGAAGATGGTCCGGCCCTGATTTTCTTGAATGAAATCTAGTGGCCTGGTTGGTCCATTGGGAGACTCGTGTCCTTGTTCTGGCTCGGCCTGGTTATCTTGTCTGAGGTTAACCTAAAGTGGGTGGTCTTGACTTGGAGCTTGAATTGGGTCGCTCGCCAGGGATTGCATGTTGATTGTGTGGTCCTTGTTGCCTTGCATACTTAGGAGGTGTTCCACAGCCTTGTTAAATTGTTCTCTTAGTACCTTGGTTCCGGACCGTGTGCCTGGGCCTTGTCCGACGATGGGAATTTGGGCATCTTGGATTGGAGCCGGTTCTATGTCCTCATCACCAAACTAACTATTTAAAAACAAAATTTGGTAGTGGTAGTGTCTTTCTCAATATTTAAGAATGTAGTTTTAAAACAATAGAAAAACTCTTTAAAATTTTAGGAAAGCATTCCTAAATATATATAAAGACTTACAAAATTTGTATTTGATCTGGTAATATTAAAAAGTTAAAGACCCTTTTATTCCACATTGTCTCACCATCCAATGTTGTCAAGCTATCATAATTTCTTCTAACATATAAACTCTTTAGCCTGTGAAAAGTATTAAAATTCCATAAAAACCAGATATCCTAAGTTAAACTAATGATAATGAAGAGATCACATCCACATATAAGTCTTACAAGATTTGAAAACACATGTCTCTTCGTTCTCTCTCCCCTAGCGATTCAAACGTAACTGCTTCTAAGTTTGTTTTTCTCCTTTCCGGTGGCTCTGTATAATTTCTAATTCTTTTTTTAGTTTCTTTTTTTCCTTTCTATGTTCATCTCTACCAATAATTTTATCTTGTATTTGATATCCTCCCCCATCGACTTTGATTTTCATCTATCTTTGTTGAAGTTGCTGATGGTTATCAGTGAGATCAATCTTGCGATTATTTGGGTTGGTGTTTTGTTGATCATTAGAGACTTCTTCCTTGTCCTTGTGGTGGTGGTTGTAACTGGATATACACGAATTTTACAACCACATAGTTTTTCCGATCTTCTGGCTTGGGCTCTGGTTCAATTGGGAGTGATTGAATACCATATTCAAACAAAGATCAACACAATTTGTTCAGCACAAATTACATATGGCAATTCGATTGGTATGTGGAACCGTCTTACTTCTTCTGTTCTGTTGGTGTTATTTTGTTGGGAATGTACTGCTTCTCTTTATTTGATGATTGTTTCCGGCGAGTTATATCCGCGTAGGCAGATTTTCCGGTTATCAACCGGTGTTTGTCCTCTTACATTATGGTATGGAAGTATCCTATGGGTTTTTGATCCTGGAATCACTGGAAATTCATCTTCTTCAATCGGAATTTGTTTCCCAAACATGAACGAAGTGGATCATTACTGGAATCATTATATATGTTGATCTCAAGAAGAAAACCTTCATGGAAGTACAACTGGTCAAGCATGAATCCCTGTTCCCAGTTGCTTTCAATCGCATATGCAACATTAAGTTCGAAAGAGGTCTGTCAATACAAGATTATACAGAATCAAAGAAGAAACAACATGAAGCCTGCATTATTATCAAATATGTGATTACAGCCTATTTGGTCTCGTGTCTATATTCCAAAACATGAAACGGATGCAATGGCATTTTCTGGTACGATTTGGAAAGCAAAAAAAGCAATGTCAATCTGGCATACATATCATACCCGAACAAGACGAATATGGAAGAACAAAAATCTGTGTCTTTTTTTATTCATCTTCAGTACATGGCGCATATAGTTGCTTATGTAATAATTTGTATTTCAATATTTTGCATATGACTTTGTAATATTCTGTATTTTATCAATGAATTGACGTTAAAAATAATAATAATAATAATAAGTCTTACAAGATTTAAGAACATCCAAATTTTGTAACCATTTGTAGGAGACAGCAAGTGGAACCATAAAGTGTTAACCGAATTAAAAACTATTTCCCCTTTCTTCAAAACATGTAATGATGACAACATTACATGCACTGAGATCTTCAATCTCGATGGCACCACCTCTGTCTTCTTCCCCGATTGAAACTTTTGTTAATAAACTACTCTGAGACATCTTTGACCAAACAGAAACACCGGCACATAATACCCTCGAAAGCCAATTTTGTGTAAAGAAGACTAATAACAAAAAGATATGATGCTGCTATACACCAAAAGCTTTCCTCCCTGAGCCAAAAAAAACAAGTAGAATTTAGCTAGTAGAATAACAAATGAACAGACTTTTTTGATAATCCAGTCACCTTAGGATAGACTTTTAAGCATCCAAAAGTCAGTGAATCTTCTCTCGCCAATCACTCCTCGCAGCTCTCCGTCATCAATCCGATTTTCTGATCAGATCTCTGTCATCAATCTGATCTTCTGATCGGATCTCCTCTCCGGAGGCTGCAAAAGCGACATCAATTGTTGAAGAAATCCGTCAACGTATCGACCAAAACGACTTTATCGAGCCAACTCGGAAATTCGATTTGGTTGATGACTAATAGAACTCTGTAGGCTGATTCTTTTTCCTATTTTTTATGTTTTAACAAAGTTTTGTGGATAAAGGGTAGATTAGTCTTTTAGCTCTTTTAATGAAACATTTTTGTTTACTTTTTTCTCAGAGTTCATTTTGGTTATATAAACTTCAATCTGATTTTAGGGTATTCCTCATTTAAAATTTATGTTTAAAAGAAAGTTTTGATTCTATTTAAAATTTTGGAAATATTAAAATGATATTCAACGATTTAAAAAGATATCATATGATTTGGTTTTGATTTAATTTTGATTTAAATTTTAATCATAATTAGGATATATCATTTGACTAAAATACTCTTAATAAACATTTGAAAAAATCATTAAAAGACAATGACATTTTTAAGAATATAACACATGACTAAAAAAAATTTCTATAATGTTTTCTGTTTTAATAATATAGATTTTATTTTGTTTGAAACCAAACATAATTGAATTGAGTAAACTAAATACAATAGAATCATATTTTGGATAGATTTCACTTTGAAAAATATAATTATTGAAACAAAACCTATATTTTAGTGGTTCTCTTATCCTAGATTGTAAGTGATATATTTAAAATAGTTTCTGTCATTATCCAACCAGAATATTTCAACGTATTTTTACCTTGTTTTTGCTACTTCAAGTCTTAATTATTTGTCAGTAACGTTCATACACCATGTTTAATCTTAAAAACACACACACATATATTTATTTCAGGATATTTGTGAGGAAATTAAAGAAACAATTACATGCATTTCCTCAGCAAATAACCTTAAAGAATCCTCTATAAATATATGATATTAAATTATATATCTTAATGTTTGTTTAAATTTTTTCTGTCAATGCATATCAAAATATTTTTTTATTAATCATACGTAAACACAATAATGAATACTTGATTTTTCATAATATATACTTGAATTATGTGAAAGATCTGTTAGTAACAAACTGAACAATTTTTTGTAATTATTTTTTTATTAATAAAATTATTTTGTTACTAATATATCTCTCACATAATTTAAAAAATAATAAAAACATAGTTATTAACTTATTTAATAACATAACATAACTAAAAAAATAGATATATCTTAAAATAAAATTTCACAGAGAAAGGTGAATTTTGTTTTTATTGCTCTTTTATGCAGTGAATAGCAAATATATTATATTTAATTTATAAGCATAATTGTATTATTTTCATTATTTAATTGATTCATTTTATTTTCTTTTTTGAATTGTGTCATGTCATCCTTATCTACTTCTATTTTTGAGGCATTATTATTGTTGAAAGCGGATCGCCATTTTACCTATAAGAGCACAATAATTAACCATATTTGGACTTTTTCAAATAATTTTTCTTATTTAATTAAAAAACGCATGTTAATCATTTTTGTTGGTTGAATGGAGATATTGTTAGGAATGTCCTGAAATCTTTTGTATTTACTCTTTGATAAGTCGTAACGTCGAAGTTCAACAATCATATGATATTAGGTGTTTGTAATGTTTTGCTAGAAACCACTTACAATCTATGGATTTTGAATTCATTACTAATATTGTACGATCCTACAGGGTCACACACCTAAGCAAATTGGATCAACAATATATTGGGTTTTTATCATAAAATAATATATATATGTATTATGTGCACATTCATTAAGGTGATTAATATACAATTATATATATGTGTACACATGCTTCATGGACTAATGGGCTTAGCCTGTAACGTCCCGAATCCACATTAGGGCCCGAGTTCGGACCAGGGGGCCAGAAAGAGAGGCCGGGTCGAAAGACCTTGGTAAGGGTAACGGCCGGTCGGGACGATGGTCCTAATCCGAGCTAGGAAAGATGGATAATAGCTAGGCCTGAGTAAGAAATCATCTGAGGACAGCTGGGAGCAGCTCACGGCCCAGTATGGGAAGTGACACTCCAGCAGGGTCAGCTGGTTCATCTCACGGCCAGCTCGGCCAGCTGAAGGGAGTGACCCGCAGCTGGGACCAGCTGGTGACCCAGCTGGGTGAGCTAGTGTCCGTGGGCAGTTGGTGTGACAGGTGAAGGGGTATGGGGGAAGAGGTACCTGTTCGCAGAGACACCACGAACCAGGGCGACCCTTCCTGAAAGGAGGCGTCTGGTCGATTGGTGCCTGTCGAACAGGGCAGGGCCTCGCATATAAATACCAGGGCCCCTGCGACTTGTTTTGCATCAGTTCCTGCAGAGGAAAAACCGTAAAACAGAAAGAAAAGAGAGTATAACCGATTACGATCGGAAAGTGAGAAAGAGAAAGGCTACGACCGGGAAACATGTCCGAGGAAGGGGAAGTTCCAGCCGTCGAGAAAGGCAAAGGCCTTGTCGATCCTGATCCAGCCCAAAAGGTAAGTTTGACTAACCCGTGTCTAACCGTCGATCCTGGATCGCCGGTGGCAACTCGTGATCCAGGATCGCCGGTGGCAACTCGCGATCCCGGAACCGGACTGACGGTGCTCGGTCCTGCTACCTTGTCTTGTCTCCCTCTCTTCCTTTTCTTGTACGGCTGATCCGTGAGACTTGGCTTCGGCCGAACTCATGTGGAAGCAGTTACCTTGTGTCGCGATTTGCTCTGGGCATTACTTAGAGGGCATTACTTAGAGTGCGAAAGGCGGTTACCAAGGTCGGGTCGCTTAGTGCGCCTAGATCAAGGCTATGGGACGATCCGGTTTGAATCCATAAACGAACCTTTGACCATATGGTCACGTCCGGATGCCTGTGAACGGTTGCGAACAAGAACTTCTGGTTACCTATGGGAATCGTCTGGTTCATAAAGAACCCAGAAGGGACGGACGGTTGGTGCCGAAGGTCAGATAGACATGACCTGTGGACCTTCGGGACCGTTCGGCCAATGACACCGTTTGGAGCGAGGGGCCTTACGGTCGGTTGCAAATCGGATAGGGTGAACCGGTGCGGGTGTGTAAACGTACCAGGGACATGTCACGCGTGTCTTTGGCCGGTAAAACCACTTCGGCCGATGGACCTGGTCCGCTTGTGAACCATTGCGACCGTTCGGCGTGATTGCACCTGTTCGGTTCAAAGGCCATCACGACCGAGTCCCGACTTCGACCCACAGAACCGGTGTGAGTGCCGGCATGCCTCGGATGTGTAGAAACATATCCTTGGGTGACCGTACCTCTACGGTCAGTACAAGTGGTCTGGTCGCGAGAACTCGGAGCAGTGCCGCGGTCGGCCGAAAGGCCGATACGTGCCAAGGAGTGCCACGGTCTCTGGCTGTTGGTTCCTCCGGACAAATGGTTCGTCCGTTTGTCCCTAAGGGTACCTAGTTGCTACTTGGTCATGTGGGGCAGTTGGTTGAATGACTAAGTACAATTGGGGAAAGTCTTAGGATGTGTTAGGATAGGCTTCGACTATACTAACGGGGCATAAGGGTTCTGGGAAGCATATGCATAGTTCGGTTGCGGATTAGTCCGGTTTCTGACGTGCTTATATCTTTTCAGGACGTGAGGTTGGTCCGAGTATGGACCAAGCCTAGGTGCATGGTCCGGCGGGCTCCTGAGGATGTGTGGTGTGTGTTAGGAACTCTGGATAGGATAGGATCGGTCCATGTAAAGCCTTCGGGCAACCTTTAGCATGTTGTATCGAATCCTTATTATATCAATAAGAGTTTCCTTTTAATTATCTATCTCCTTTAAATTCCGCATAATGGTAGATAGATGAACCTCCTGGATTATAAATGTTAAGTTATTTGGTTAGGGTCTTAGTCTCTCGGAGACTAAGAAGTGGGACAACCGATTCGGGTCGTGTATCCGGGTTGGGGTGTTTCAAATTGGTATCAGAGCATGCTTGATTCTAGAACAGTGAGGTTATAGGATAGTACACACACACTCATCAGGCACCGAAGGATCAGTGTTAGGTTTTCTTGTTTCCCTTGGTTCAATAGGCTATTAGATGGTTCTAATATACTCTGAACTTGTAGGGTGAGAAAACTAAGTCCTCCAAATGGAGGAAGTCTAAGAAAACCGCAGTGGAAGTCACACTGGCGGGGGTAGGAACTTCCAACCAGATGGTTGACGACCCGACTGGACCTGTGGTTGGGAATGGGAATACCGGTACGGTAATTCCTCCCGCGACCACTCAGACCCGTACGGGAGTGGTTGGGATTGAGCAAGTGGAAGATGAGGAAATGGTTGAGTCGTCCAACATGGAACGGGACCATGTTGGTAAGGACACCAGGGCTGACGGTGTGAGCCAACCTGCAATCCCTTCTACGGAAAAGATGTGGGCAGCCCTGAAAACGGTCATGACCCAGATGACCACTCTGACTCAGACCCTCACCCCGGCTGAGAATCCTACCGTGGGTCAATCTACGGGAAAGGAAACTACAGGGGTTCTGAAAGGGGCCCAGCGAGTCGAGGATGAGGACGTGGTTGAAATAAACCCGCCTCGTGTGGTCCGTAGAGTGGACTATCTGAGTCTGCTGGATCACATTTCCCGTTTGGGAACAAAACACTTCAAGGGGAGTATAAACCCCATTGATGCGGATGAGTGGAGGAGCCATTTTTTACGGAACTTTAGCTCGACCCGATGTCCTGAGGACTACAGGAAGGACATAGCAGTCCATTTCCTGGAAGGGGATGCCTATAACTGGTGGCTTACGGTAGATAAGCGCACTGGGGGCAAGCTAACGTCTTTTGCGGAATTTGAGACGGAATTCAACCGCAAATGCTTTCCTACCAAGGCATGGGATCGGATGGAAAGTAAGTTCCTGGAACTCACTCAAGGCCGGAGAACGGTACGGGAATATGAGGAGGAATTTAATCGTCTGCGTAAGTACGTAGGACAGGAGTTTGAGGAGGAATCTACCCAAGTCCAGAGGTTTTTCCGTGAACTTAAGGTTGACCTCCGGGTCCACTGTGCGGTACGGAAGTTCGCTTCCGTATCAGAACTAGTGGAGAGAGCCGCTCTGCTTGAGGTCATCCTGGCTGAGGAAAGTCGGGTGAAGGCTCAGGCAAAGACTGGCCAAGGAAATAAGCCTGGTGTCCATAAAAGAAAGTGGGACCAGGAGAAGGATGGCCCGGGGCCATCCGATTGCCCCAGTTGCGGCCGAAAGCATAGGGAAAGTGCTGGAGGGCAATGGGTGTGTGTGCCAAGTGCGGCAGGATGGACCATGATGTCTTGAAATGCCCTAGGCTGCGAGAAGGGATGACCAGGGAATCGGGTAAGACCTGCTACCACTGCGGTAAGACCGGGCATTTTGCAAGGGAATGTCCTAGGCATCAAGGGGGTAGACAGGGAAACCCGAGAAGTAATCCTGGTGGGGCAGCTCCTGTGGCTCAGGCCGCGTGGCCAGCCGGGACGCCACGGGTTTACGAGCTTTCTAAGGATACTGGGGAAGCCAGTACCTTCAATGCAATCACTGGTACGTTATGACCCGAGCCTAGTCTTGAAGATTATATGCATTGCAATAAAATAATGATAGGGGGGTAGAATCCTTAGCATTCTGGGAATGTGTAGGGACCCTGAACATAGGTGGTGTCGAAGCACACACCTTATTTGATTCCGGGGCTACACATAGTTTTGTGAGTCCGGAATTGGTATTGAGGGGAAAGCTAAGGATGTAGGCCACCATGGAAGGCAGCATAGTGAATGCGGCCGGTGGTCAAGTCATGCTTCCTCAGGGGCTTATAAGAAAGGTCCTGGTCCTTGTTAAAGGAACTGAAATGTTCTTGGGGATGGGGATGGACTGGCTAGGAAGATACAAGGCGACTCTCGACTGTCACCGGGGACGTGTACGGTTTGAGAGGGATGAGGGGACGTTGGAATTCCAATGGATCCGACCAACCTCGGGGAGCTTGTTGGTTTCGGCCATTCAAGCGGAAAGGATGTTGATGAAGGGGTACGAGGCATACTTGGCCACCATCAACATTCCGGTATTGGGAAAGGAAGCCGAGATGGATACCATACCGGTGGTCAGGGAGTTTGGGGATGTGTTCCAGTCCCTGTCCGGCTTGCCACCAGATAGGGCAGATCCATTCACCATCAAACTGGAACCAGGTACAGCACCACTCTCTAAGGCTCCTTATAGAATGGCTCCAGCCGAAATGGCTGAGCTTAAAAAGTAGTTAGAGGAACTGCTGGAAAAAGGCTTTATAAGGCCGAGTAGTTCCCCTTGGGGAGCACCGGTCTTGTTTGTCAAAAAGAAGGATGGGAGTTTCCGGTTATGCATAGAATACCGGGGTATAAATCGGGTCACTGTGAAGAACAAGTACCGATTGCCTCGGATAGATAAACTATTGGACCAACTCAAGGAGGCGGCCTGGTTCTCTAAGATAGATCTAGCATCCGGATACCATCAGATTCCGATCGCCCCTGAAGATGTCAGGAAGACTGCGTTTAGGACCAAGTATGGCCATTATGAGTTTGTTGTCATGCCATTTGGCCTTACTAATGCTCCTGCAGCCTTCATGAAAATGATGAATGAGGTGTTCCGGGATTGTCTCGACGGGTTCGTGATCATTTTCATTGATGACATACTTCTCTATTCAAAAACGGAAGCCGATCATCAGAAACATCTAAGGGTCGTGCTGGAAAGGTTGAGAGAGCATAAGCTCTATGCCAAGCTGAGTAAATGCAGCTTCTGGCAAAGGACCATCGGGTTTCTGGGACATATTGTCTCGGAACAAGGTGTGTCAGTAGATCCGGAAAGGGTTAAAGCCATTAAAGGATGGCCTAGACCGAAGAATGCCACAGAAGTAAGGAGCTTCCTGGGTTTGGCCGGATACTACAGGAAGTTTGTGAAAGGTTTTGCAAGTATAGCTAAGGCCATGACTGTGTTAACCGGGAAGGGAGTGAAATTCGTGTGGCCGGAAGCTTGTGAGAAGAGTTTTTCGAAACTCAAAGACATGCTGACTAAAGCACCGGTCTTGGCCTTGCCTGAGGCCGAGGAACCTTATATGGTGTACACGGACGCTTCCATCACAGGCTTGGGGTGTGTTCTGATGCAGAAGGACCAATTGATCACTTATGCGTCAAGGCAGCTCCGAAAACATGAGGGAAACTACCCCCACACATGATTTGGAGATGGCTGCTGTGGTGTTTGCCTTAAAGATTTGGTGATCCTACCTCTATGGGGCTAAGGTACAAATCTTTACCGACCATAAGAGTTTGAAATATATGTTCACGCAACCCGAACTCAATTTAAGGCAGAGGAGATGGATGGAGTTGGTGGCTGATTATGATCTTGACATAGCTTATCATCCGGGGAAAGCCAACTCTGTGGCTGATGCGTTAAGCAGGAGGAGGACAGAGGTGGAAGTCAGGAAAGATGCGGAAGTGCTGGTCAATATGATCGGGACTCTAAATCTGAATGCCTTGTCCACTGATGTCGAACCTCTAGGCCTAGGAGCGGCTGACCAGGCCGATTTGCTCACTAGAATTAAGATTGCTCAAGGGAAGGATGAGAGTCTTAAGAAAGTGATGGGCAATGACAAGGCCGAGTAACAAACTTCTAACAATGGGACTATCGTGGTCCATGGAAGAGTTTGTGTACAAGATGATAAGCTGTTGAAAGAGGAGATCTTAAAAGAGGCACATCAATCCAATTTATCCATACATCCCGGGCTCAATAAGATGTACCGTGATCTGAAACGGTACTACCATTGGGTCGGTATGAAACGGGGTGTGGCCGAGTGGGTCTCGCATTGTCCAATATGTCAACTGGTCAAGGCAGAACATCAGGTGCCGAGTGGGTTGCTACAAAGCCTACCCATCCCGGAATGGAAGTGGGACCATATCACAATGGATTTTGTGACTGGGTTGCCCATGACCAAGACCAAAAAGGATGCGGTCTGGGTGGTTATAGATCGACTCACTAAATCCGCTCATTTCATAGCCATCAGGAAAACTGATGGAGTGGAGAAGTTAGCCAGGAAGTACATCAATGAAATCGTGAGACTTCATGGTGTACCGGCCAATATCGTCTCGGATAGGGATGGTCGATTCACTTCACAATTTTGGCAGGCAGTCCAGAAGGCTTTGGGAACAAAGGTGAAGATGAGTACGGCCTATCATCCACAGACTGATGGTCAGTCAGAAAGAACCATACAAACCTTAGAGAACATGTTGAGGGCCTGCATCTTGGAGTGGCGAGACTCTTGGGAAAGGTACCTACCTCTGGCTGAGTTTGCTTATAACAATAGCTATCAGTCAAATATATACATGTCCCCTTACGAGGCTTTGTATGGGAGGCCGTGCTGAACTCCGTTATGTTGGACCCAAGTTGGGGAACGAAGCATAATCGGTCCGGCCATTGTGGATGAACCTACTGAGAAGATTAAGTTCCTCAAAAAGAAAATGAAAGAGGCACAAGATCGGCAGAAAAGCTATGCGGACAGGAGAAGGAAAGACCTGGAGTTCCAGGAAGGGGACTGGGTCTACCTCAAGATGATCACCTTCAAAGGCCGGGCCAGAGTATCAAAACGGGGCAAGTTGGACCCGAGATACCTAGGACCATTTAAGGTCTTGAAAAGGATCGGAACGGTGGCCTACAAGTTAGTCCTACCGGTGGAAATGGAAGCATTTCACGATGTATTCTATGTTTCCCAACTCCGCAAATGCTTGTCTAACCGAGATGCACTCGAACCTGAGTTGCCACCGGATCTACAGCCGAATCTGACCTTGGAAACATGGCCAGTGAGGATTGAGGACCGGATGGAAAAGGCAACCAGGAAGAAAACCGTTCCTATTGTAAGGGTGGTGTGGACCTGCAATGGGAAAGAGGAAACAACTTGGGAAACCGAGGTTAAGATGAAGACTGTGTACCCAGAATGGTTTGAGTTGGCCATGCGGGAATACCAGTCGGATTCGGGGACGAATCCCTCATTAGTGGGGGAGACCTGTAATGTCCCGAATCCACATTAGGGCCTGAGTTCGGACCATGGGGCCAGAAAGAGAGGCCGGGTTGAAAGACCTTGGCCATTAAGGCCACGGTCCGTAAGGGTGACGGCCGGTCGGGACGATGGTCTCGCCTATAAATACCAGGGTCCCTGCGACTTGTTTTGCATCAGTTCCTGCAGAGGAAAAACCGTAAAACAGAAAGAAAAGAGAGTATAACCGATTACGATCGGAAAGTGAGAAAGAGAAAGGCTACGATCGGGAAAGATGTCCGGGGAAGGGGAAGTTCCGGCCATCGAGAAAGGCAAAGGCCTTGCCGATCCTGATCCAGCCCAAAAGGTATGTTTGACTAACCCGTGTCTAACCGTCGATCCTGGATCACCGGTGGCAACTGTCGCGATCCCGGAACCGGACTGACGGGGGTCGGTCTTGCTACCTTGTCTTGTCTCCCTCTCCACCTTTCTTGTACGGCTGATCCGTGAGACTTGGCTTCGGCCGAACTCATGTGGAAGCAGTTACCTTGTGTCGCGATTTGCTCTGGGCATTACTTAGAGTGCGAAAGGCGGTTACCAAGGTCGGGTCGCTTAGTGCGCCTGGATCAAGGCTATGGGCCGATCCTAGTTGAATCCATAAACGAACCTTTGGCCGTATGGTCACGTCCGGATGCCTGTGAACGGTTGCGAACAAGAACTGCTGGTTGCCTATGGGAATCGTCTGGTTCATAAATAACCCAGACGGGACGGACGGTTGGTGCCGAAGGTCGGATAGACATGACCTGTGGACCTTCGGGACCGTTCGGCCAATGACACCGTTTGGAGCGAGGGGCCTTACGGTCGGTTGCAAATCGGATAGGGTGAACCGGTGCGGGTGTGTAAACGTACCAGGGACATGTCACGCGTGTCTTTGGCCGGTAAAACCACTTCGGCCAACGGACCTGGTCCGCTTGTGAACCATTGCGACCGTTCGGCGTGATTGCACCTCTTCGGTTCAAAGGCCATCACGACCGAGTCCCGACTTCGACCCACAGAACCGGTGTGAGTGCCGGCATGCCTCGGATGTGTAGAAACATATCCTTGGGTGACCGTACCTCTACGGTCAGTACAAGTGGTCTGGTCGCGAGAACTCGGAGCAGTGCCGCGATCGGCCGAAAGGCCGATACGTGCAAAGGAGTGCCACGGTCTCTGGCCGTTGGTTCCTCCGGACAAATGGTTCGTCCGTTTGTCCCTAAGGCTACCTAGTTGCTACTTGGTCATGTGGGGCGGTTGGTTGAATGACTAAGTACCATTGGGGAAAGTCTTAGGATGTGTTAGGATAGGCTTCAGCTATACTAACGGGGCATAAGGGTTCTGGGAAGCATATGCATAGTTCGGTTGCGGATTAGTCGGTTTCTGACATGCTTATATCTTTTCAGGATGTGAGGTTGGTCCGAGTATAGACCAAGTAATGGATCCCTCGGTAGGACTGTACTCTTTGTGGGTAAGTTTGGGGATATGAATGATTCCGCAGCTACTAGCTTACACGGATCAAGCTGGTGGATCGATTGAGACCGTCAAGAGTTGCGGAAGACTCTTGGTATTCTCCACTCCAAAGAATTCAAGGAAGTAACCCTTAACAATGAATCCAAAGGAGGTTTGTTGTTTTGGGAAGTAACCCTTGACAAAACCAACGAGATGTTCAAGAAGAACAGTGAGATTTCCTCTCAAGAAAAAGATGATAAAACTTTTAGAATAATGTGTTTACAAACTTAAGGTGTTTCTCAGCTAGAAGATAGAGTATTACGAAGAGTTTTTGATGATTCCTAGAATTTAAAATAAATGAAACTAGACTAGATTCAGTTCAGGTCAAAGTCGCCTTTGGACCACGCGGTTTGGTGAGATTGACTTTTGAACTTCCGGCCAAGTTGACCCTTGAACTTCTGGTGACTGTCAGCTTGGTGTTTCTCGGGCACGGATGGAGCAAAGGAGACCTTCTTGGGGCAAATCAGGTTTGGCTCGTGCTATCTGAAAACTCCCACGTTCGATCATCTCCTTAAGTCCCATTATGTGCTGCCTCAAACTTCGGACGATGGAAAAATCCATATAGTCTGGAAAGCTGCCTTCCTTCTCTGCTGGGTCAATATCCGGACGTCCGGTTCGGGCTAGAACTTGAGTGTCACGTCCGCTCTCTGAATTGGCTCGGGCCATTTGAATGCTGACTCGTTCGTTGTCTTCCTCTTGACTTTTGGGACGAGATTGGGATCGAGTTCGTCGAGTGATTCGGTCTTTGGGTCAGACATCCCTTCGCAGCTTGCTCCCGTGTCCGGCCGGGTCTATACGGAATACGGCCGTAGCGTCCGGATGTCCTGTTCCTTGTCCTGAGCTGGTTTCCTGTGGTTGAACCTCAGTTTCCTCACGAGCAAGATGTTCCTCAGCATGATTGCCCGGTCCGTCCAACTCTGGCTCATCATCCTCCGATCGGTCCATGGACGTCTGGCCTGGTTCGGTACTTCGGTATCTATCATTCTCCCCCTCTTGAAAAGGACTTGTCCACAAGTCTGGTTCATCTGAAACAAAAGGAGATAAATCAGACACATTAAAACTTGAAGAGATATCGTACTTACCTTAAAGATCCAGCTGATAGGCATTGTCATGAAGTTTCTTGACCACTGTGAAAGGTCCATCCTTTCTTGGCATCAGCTTAGACTTCCTCTCCTCTGGGAATCTTTCCTTCCTCAGATGTACCCAAACGAGGTCACCTGGTTGGAATACCACCTTCCGTCTGTGCTTGTTAGCATACTTTTCGTACTGTTTTGTCTTTGCTTCAATGTTTGCTCGGACCTTTTCATGAATCTGCTTAACAAGTTTGGCCTTCTTTTTGCCATCTAAACTTATCCTTTCATCAACAGGTAAAGGAATTAGATCAAGAGGAGACAGTGGGTTAAATCCGTAAACAATTTCAAATGGTGAATGTTTAGTAGCCGAATGCACATACTGATTATATGCAAACTCTACGTGCGGTAAATGCTCCTCCCATGATCTAAGATTCTTTTTAACTAACGTCCTAAGCAAAGCAGATAGGGTTCTATTGATTACCTCTGTTTGGCCATCGGTCTGAGGGTGACAAGTGGTTGAAAACAATAACTTAGTTCCTAATTTGGTCCACAAAGTTTTCCAAAAGTAGCTTAAGAACTTAGCATCACGATCTGAAACTATGGTCCTAGGCATTCCATGAAGTCTAACAATTTCTCTAAAGAACAGATCGACAACATGAGAAGCATCATTCGTTTTTAAGCAGGGAATGAAGTGTGCCATTTTAGAGAAACGATCTACCACAACAAAGATGGAGTCTTTACCTAATCTAAACTTAGGCAATCCCAAGACAAAGTCCATAGAAAGATCAGTCCAGGGATGATAGGGAATTGGTAACGGAGAATACAGACCTTGGTTTGTACTTTTGGACTTAGCCTCCTTGCAAGTCACGCAACGGCTGCAGATCCTTTCCACGTCCTTCTTTAGCCCTGGCCAGTAGAAGTGATCTTGTAGCACTTTTAGGGTCTTAGCTGGTCCGAAATGCCCCATTAAACCACCTCCATGGGCTTCCCTGGTAAACACTTCTCGCAAAGAACAGTGAGGTACACACAAACGGTTGTCAAAGAATAGGTAACCTTCAGACAGATAATACTTGCCATGGACGTGTCTAGAACAAGCAAGATAGGGTTCCCTAAAGTCAGTGTCTGCCTCGTACAGTTCTTTAATAAATTCAAATCCTAACAACTTGGTTCCAAGAGAGGAAAGAAGCGCATACCTCCGAGATAGAGCGTCAGCTACTATGTTCTCCTTACCTTGTTTGTATTTGATGACGTACGGGAAGGTTTCAATGAATTCCACCCACCGTGCGTGTCTCTTGTTGAGCTTCTGTTGGCCCTTAAGATGCCTTAGGGACTGATGGTCAGTGTGTATGACGAATTCCTTTGGCCACAGGTAGTGTTGCCAGTTTTGTAGGGCACGGACCAAGGCATACAATTCCTTGTCGTAGGTCGGATAGTTCAAGGTTGCTCCAACCAGTTTCTCACTGAAGTACGCCAATGGTTTTCCTTCTTGCGTCAAAACAGCACCTATACCAACACCAGATGCGTCACATTCTATTTCAAAGGTTTTAAAGAAATCGGGAAGAACAAGTAAAGGAGCTTGAGTCAACTTCCCTTTTAAGGTCTGGAAGGCATCTTCTTGAGCTTGTTCCCACTTGAACCCCACATTCTTCTTAATGACCTCAGTAAGAGGGGCCGCGATGGTGCTGAAGTTTGGGACAAACCTCCTGTAGAAGCCGGCTAACCCGTGGAAGCTTCGGACTTCACTCACGGTCTTTGGGCTGGGCCAGTCTTTGATGGCCTTGACCTTCTCTTCGTCGACACGGATGCCATCAGCTCCTACAACAAAACCCAAGAAAACTAGGTGATCTGCTCCAAAGATACACTTCTTTTCATTGGCAAACAATCGTTCCTTCCTAAGCACTTCTAAGACCAGTACTAGATGTCTAACATGCTCACTCATGCTCGTGCTATAGACCATAATGTCATCAAAGTACACGACGACAAACTCTCCTATATATGATCTAAGTACATGATTCATTAATCGCATAAAGGTGTTAGGGGCGTTCGTCAGGCCGAACGGCATAACAAGCCACTCATAAAGGCCGTGCTTAGTTTTAAAAGCTGTTTTCCATTCATCCCCTTCCTTCATCCTAATTTGATGATACCCACTTCTAAGATCTATTTTAGAAAAGACCTTTGAACCATGCAATTCGTCTAGCATGTCATCTAAACGAGGAATGGGATGGCGATACTTAACCGTAATGTTGTTTATGGCTCTGCAGTCCACGCACATTCTCCAGGTTCCATCCTTCTTGGGTACAAGCAAGACCGGGACCGCACAGGGGCTTAGACTCTCCCTGATGTAGCCTTTTTCCATTAGGTCATCAACTTGCCTTTGCAACTCCTTGGTTTCAGTTGGGTTGGTGCGATAAGCCGGATGGTTTGGTAGGGAGGCTCCTGGTACCAAATCGATTTGGTGTTCTATTCCACGAATGGGTGGTAACCCACTGGGAGTTTCTTCTGGAAACACGTCCTGAAACCTGTGCATAATGGGCTTAAGTTCACTCGGTAGCTCCGGTGGGACGTTAGAAGCTGTCAGAGTTTCTTTGTATACAAGCAAAATAAAAGTTGGACGAGAAAACAGAGTTTTCTTTACCTGACTTGGCTTGATATAAAAGTTAGACTTTCTGACCTGTTCTGGTTCTTTCTCTAGCTCCCGGCTCTTCCGAAGCTGTACTTGATCCTGATGTACCTCGGTTGGAGATAGAGGCATTAGAGTAATTTTCTTTCCTTGGTGCTCAAAAATGTGCCGGTTAGTGTATCCGTCATGGATGGCCTTTCGGTCGAATTGCCACGGCCGGCCTAAGAGGATATGGCTGGCGTCCATAGGCAAGACATTGCACACGACCTCGTCATGGTATCGGCCGATAGTAATGGGAACAGTGACCTGCTCTTTGACGTGCTGGACTCCTTCTTCATTCAACCATTCTAGCTTAAATGGTCTCGGGTGTGGTCTGGTTTCCAGCCCCAGCTTCCTGACAAGGACATCACTGGCCACGTTAGTGCAACTTCCACCATCAATAATCAAAGAACAAACCTTGTCATTGATTAAGCAACGGGAGTGAAAAAGATTCTCCCTTTGTTCTGTATCACTGGTCCTGGGTTGAACAGTTAGTGATCTCATGGTCACATGGAGATTGCCTTGGGCCGGATAGTCAAAGGGTTCTTCCTCGTCAAAGACTGGTCCGGTGTCTTCTTCCTCCTCATCCTCGGACTCCACTTCCCCATTGTCAAGCAAGATCATGACCTTCTGGTTCGGGCACTTGTTGGCATAGTGTCCTAATCCGTGACACTTGAAACACCTGATATCTCTGGCTCTACTCGTGGATTCCACGGTTTTGCCCTTATCAAAACGTGTAGATTGGTTAGCTTTAAACTCGGTATTTGCTGGAAGAGGGGACTTACCTTTATCTTGGTAGTTTGGCTTAGGTGCATAGGCCGGTTTCGGTGAGTACGCCGGTTTTGGGGCGTAGGCAGGCTTAGAGAAACCTCTCCTTTTAACCTGTTGTTCAATCAGGATCGCTTTGTGGAGCATGTCCTCCACGCTTTCGAACTCCTGGAGCTCCAACCGGTCTTGTATTTCTCGGTTTAGTCCTGCCAAAAAGCGAGCCAAAGTTGCATCTAAATCCTCCTCAACATCAGCTTTGAGCATGAGGGTTTCCATCTCCTGGAAGTAGTCCTCAACGTTCTTTGTTCCCTGTGTCAAACGTCTCAACCTCTGATGAAGATCCCTGTTATAATGACTAGGAACAAATCTTTTTCTCATCAGTTCTGTTAGTTCTTGCCAAGTAGTTATTGGACTTTCTCCTATCCGTCTTCTAAGAGAAACTACTTGATCATACCAATTAATGGCATAGCCACTAAACTCAGCAGCAGCTAATCTTACTTTCCTAAGTTCCGAAAATTTTTGGCAATCAAAGACAAGCTCAGTTTTCCTTTCCCATTCTAGATAGGCGTCCGGATCATTCTTACCATCAAAGGTAGGAATTTTCAGCTTAAGTCCACCAAGCCCATCGTCCGTCCTTCTGGCAAATGGGTTTTCTTCTTCTCGGTTCCTGTTGCCTCGTCTGGGCCTGAGAGAACGGTTGTCTTCAAAGCGGTCTTCCATGTCCTGGCCGTCAAACGATCGGCTGTTTCTCCTGCCACGAGCTCTTCTCTGGCCTGGCCTCGCCTGGCCTTGCTGGTCTTCCTGGATTTTGTCCAGGCGGACGTTGACTTCTTCAAGACCTAAGTTCACAGCTCTCATCAAGTGGTCAGTTAAAGCTTTGATTTGTAAATTAGATAGACCACTTCTAGAATTGAGGTTCCTTTCATCCTCACTGTCAGACATGGCTTCCTGTTAAGACACTTAAACAGATAGCGTTAAAGTCACAAAACCCTCACTCTCAGGTGTTTATCCTCAAGTGTTTGATCTCACAGGTTTGGTTTAGGTAACACTCAGAGTTTTTCCCAAAGTTCTAAAAGAACAAATCAAGCTGGATCTAGCAAGAAAAATCCCAAGCAACAAAAAGGAAGAAGGTTGGACAGAAATTTCTGAAAGACGGAATCCGCTTTAACCACCTCAAGGCTGGGTTTTCTCTTCAGCCAGCAGGCTTTCTCTTCCACCACCCTCACAAACTGGTTTTCTCCTCAGTTTGGTACGTAATTTTTTTTTTTTTATGGATTTTTTTTTTCTTTTTGACTTATAGGGGATTAGACAGAAGATATGGAGGGTAATAGAGTGGCCCGAATTGAAATGAAAAGATCAGAATTTGCGAAGAAAGAGTTAGAGAAGATGAACAGTTTTACCAACAAAGAGTGGCTCTGATACCACGTAATGGATCCATCGGTAGGACTGTACTCTTTGTGGGTAAGTTTGGGGATATGAATGATTCCGCAGCTACTAGCTTACACGGATCAAGCTGGTGGATCGATTGAGACTGTCAAGAGTTGCGGAAGACTCTTGGTATTCTCCACTCCAAAGAATTCAAGGAAGTAACCCTTAACAATGAATCCAAAGGAGGTTTGTTGTTTTGGGAAGTAACCCTTGCCAAAACCAACGAGATGTTCAAGAAGAACAGTGAGATTTCCTCTCAAGAAAAAGATGATAAAACTTTTAGAATAATGTGTTTACAAACTTAAGGTGTTTCTCAGCTAGAAGATAAAGTATTACGAAGAGTTTTTGATGATTCCTAGAATTTAAAATAAATGAAACTAGACTAGATTCAGTTCAGGTCAAAGTCGCCTTTGGACCACGCGGTTTGGTGAGATTGACTTTTGAACTTCCGGCCAAGTTGACCCTTGAACTTCTGGTGACTGTCAGCTTGGTGTTTCTCGGGCACGGATGGAGCAAAGGAGACCTTCTTGGGGCAAATCAGGTTCGGCTCGTGCTATCTGAAAACTCCCACGTTCGATCATCTCCTTAAGTCCCATTATGTGCTGCCTCAAACTTCGGACGATGGAAAAATCCATATAGTCTGGAAAGCTGCCTTCCTTCTCTGCTAGGTCAATATCCGGACGTCCGGTTCGGGCTAGAACTTGAGTGTCACGTCCGCTCTCTGAATTGGCTCGGGCCATTTGAATGCTGACTCGTTCGTTGTCTTCCTCTTGACTTTTGGGACGAGATTGGGATCGAGTTCGTCGAGTGATTCGGTCTTTGGGTCGGACATCCCTTCGCAGCTTGCTCCCGTGTCCGGCCGGGTCTATACGGAATACGGCCGTAGCGTCCGGATGTCCTGTTCCTTGTCTTGAGCTGGTTTCCTGTGGTTGAACCTCAGTTTCCTCACGAGCAAGATGTTCCTCAGCATGATTGCCCGGTCCGTCCAACTCTGGCTCATCATCCTCCGATCGGTCCATGGACGTCTGGCCTGGTTCGGTACTTCGGTATCTATCACCAAGCCTAGATGCACGGTCCGGCGGCCTCCTGAGGATGTGTGGTGTGTGTTAGGAACTCTGGATAGGATATGATCGGTCCATGTAAAGCCTTCGGGAAACCTTTAGCATGTTGTATCGAATCCTTATTATATCAATAAGAGTTTCCTTTTAATTATCTATCTCCTTTAAATTCCGCATAATGGTAGATAGAGGAACCTCCTGGATTAGAAATGTTAAGTTGTTTGGTTAGGGCCTTAGTCTCTCGGAGACTAAGAAGTGGGACAACCGATTCGGGTCGTGTATCCGGGTTGGGGTGTTTCATAGCCCAAATGATCTAATTATAGGAATTAGGTCAAGTGAAAGTAACAAGGTGTGTCTTACATAAGACAATTACACTTGATAACATTATTATGAAATAAGCCTCTGACGGCAAACCCTAAACATAGAGGAGACGAATTGTTTGTCTCAGAGTTTGAGATTTGATCTCGACGGCACTAGCATCCCAATCCGATCCAGTTTGTGTGCGTGTGGATACCGGTAGAGGCACGACGTTTGGAGTGCTCAATAACCTCGGTTTATTTTATTCTTAATTATTCCACTGCAGAATATCCAGGTATATTCGAAACTCTAAGATCTAGATTTATTTCAGCATTTGCATGAGATCTTGGCAATTGAGTTCATAGATTGATTTATAAAATGTTATAAACGGGTATGAATTCCTTCAGTGGTATCAGAGACTACTTGTTTAATGCTGAAATAAATCTAAATTAATTTGTATTTGATATACATAAAATAGTTTTAGTATATTCAATTTGCTTAAAATTATTTGTTTGTTCATAGAAACCCTAATGATTATAATGTTAATCAATGCTTTGTGTGTGAATATTGGTTCCATGTGTGATATATTCAGAAATATTAATTTTTGGAAAGTCATATATTTATAAATGTTAATTAAGATAATTACTTCTGATATGAATATATTCAGAAATATTAATTTTTGGAAAATCATATATTTATATATGTTAATTAAGATAATTACTGCTGATATGATCATTCGAGTAAATATGTAATTAATGTATAAATACCTTTTGTGCTCATCGTGTGCATGCTAAAGTTTCTTGTACATATTGTTGCACGTAAAACCAACATGCATTATTATAATATTGAATTTCTTGAACTTCAATTAATTTAATATGCATGTGCGATTTGTGAGACTAAGTGAATCAGTTTTGGTTTAGTTGGTTAGTACGATTGGTTTGGTTCAATCGTTTCTGATCTTTTATTTAATTAGAATTTTTAATTGGATTAAATTTTAAAATTAAATGAAAATTATCTAATAAATAATTAGTTAATTTTAATGAGATTAAAATTAATTTAATTATTTATAATCCAATTTAATATATATAAGATATATATTAATAATATTTAATTATTTATATTAGATATAAAATTTTAAATATAAATTAAAGTTGGATTAAAATTAATTCCTCAATTAATATCAAGTATTTTGATGTCTCTCCAATTTTATCAACTATCAAGGCTTGTTTCGTTGTATGATGGGCTTGTTAAACAAGGTGTCTACAATTACATAAGTGAGGTAGATGGTAATGGTTACCATATGACATAAGATTGGTTTACTTGACTAAGCTATCAAAACGGTTTTGGGCTTAGAGACATATGTTGGATTTGACATAAGATGTCTTCTAACAACCAAGAATTATATTTGATATAATTAACAAAGGGTTGCTTACCTATATAACTAGACATTCGGGTGATGAGCCAAAGCTCACTCGGATTCTAGTGAAATATGGATCTTGGATCATTATATTCAATTAGGAAAAAGTTATTTGAATATAATGTGAGTTTTCTTAAGTGTTAAGATTTCTCTTATTCCTGAACATCATATTAACATTTGCTATTATTCCTTTCCAACAATGTCAACTCCTCACAACTCGTTTTCATTGCGATCCGTCCTTGAGAAGGAAAAACTAAATGGGTCGAATTTTCTCGAATGGTATCGAAACTTGAGAATTGTTCTCAAACAGGAGGAAAAGGACTGTGTCCTGGAAAAGGTTCTTCCTGAAAAACCTAAGACCAATGTCCAACATGCAGAAAGGAATGCTTATGACAAGCCTGTCAGTGATAGGGTCGATGTGTGTTGTCTTATGTTGGCGACCATTAACTCAGATTTGCAGAAGCAATATGAGAACGTTGACTCACCAATTGACATGATCATAGCCTGAAAGGAATGTTTCAGGAGCAAGCACGAACTGAGAGATACCAAACTGTTAAGGCTCTCATTGAGTGTAAGCTACCGAAGGATGGTCCAGTTAGCCCACATGTCATTAAGATGATGAGTTATATTGATAACTTGGCGAAACTGGATTGTCCTATCAGCCAAGAGTTGGCTACTGATCTCATCCTACAGTCATTGCCATCAAGTTATGATCAGTTTGTTATGAACTACAACATGAATAACTTGACTAAGACTTTGACTGAGCTGCATGGAATGCTCAAAACAGCTGAGCCCAACATCAAGAAGAATACCTCACATGTACTTATGGTTCAAGGGGGGTAAAAAGTTTAAGAAACAAGGCAGGAACAAAGGAAATGGTAAGGCAAGCTGGATTGCGAATCCAAGTAAGTCTGACCCAGCTCCTAAGTCTAAGCCTGCTCCTTCTGGTGTTGATAAGTGCCATTATTTTAATGGTTTTGGGCATTGGAAAAGAAACTGCAAGAAATACTTGGAAGATCTGAAAAAGAAGAAGACTTTCGAGACTTCATCTTCAGGTATTTATGTTATAGAAGTAAATGTTACTACTTCTGGTTCTACTTCTTGGGTATAGATACCGGTTGTGGTGCTCATATTTGTACAAATATGCAGGGCCTAAGCAACAGTAGAACTTTGGAGAAAGGACAAGTGGACTTACACGTGGGAAATGGAGCAAGAGTTGCTGCATTAGCTATAGGAACATTTCATTTGTCTTTGCCTTCAGGCATGGTTTTAGAACTTAAGAATTGCTACTATGTACCTGCCTATAAGCAGAAATATTATTTCTATTCCTTGTTTGGATTTGGAAGGATTTCAATTTTCGATTAAAAACAAGTGTTGTTTATTTGATCGTTGTGATATTTATTATGGTAGCGGTCCATTAGAGAATGGACTTTATGTTCTTAACCAAAGTGTGCCTATCTATAACATTAGTACCAAAAGATTCAAATCTAATGATACGAATCAAACTTTTCTTTGGCATTGTCGTTTAGGCCACATAAATGAGAAGCACATTCAAAAGCTTCATAGTGATGGACTTTTGAGCTCATTTGATTTTGAATTATATGAGAAATGTGAATCTTCTTTACTGGGAAAAATGACTAAGGTTCCTTTTACTGTACACAGTGAAAGAGCTAAAGACTTATTGGAACTTATACATACAGATGTATGTGGACCAATGAGCATAAATGCTAGAGGAAACTACCAGTACTTCATCACATTTACTGATGACTTCAGTAGATATGGTTATGTTTATCTGATGAAACATAAATCTGAATCTTATAAAAGGTTCAAAGAGTTTCAGAATGAAGGAAAAAACCAGCTTGGCAAAACAATCAAAGCCCTTCGATCTGATTGAGGTGGAGAGTATTTAAGCCAAACTTTCAATGATCATCTGAGAGAATGTGGAATTGTTTCACAACTCACTCCTCCAGGAACGCCACAATTGAATGGTGTATCCGAAAGGAGAAATCATACACTATTAGATATGGTTCATGATGAGTCATACAGATCTTCCATCATCCTTTTGGTGATACGCACTAGAAACGTCTGCATTTACGCTCATCAGATGTCCATCAAAATCAGTTGAAAAGACACCATATGAGATATGGACTGGAAAAGTTCCAAATTTGTCTTTTCTTAAAATTTGGGGTTGCAATGCTTATGTTAAACGTATGTTTACTGATAAGCTTGGACCCAAATCTGATAAATGCTACTTCGTTGGTTATCCCAAGGAAACCAAAGGTTATTACTTTTACAACCCTACCGAGAACAAAGTGTTTGTTGCTCGGAATGGAGCTCTTCTTGAAAGAGAATTTATCTCTGCGAAAATTAGTGGGAGTAAAGTATCACTCGAAGAAGTTCGAGAGTCACAGGAGGATGTTCCAACTTCTGGGGAAGAACATCAGTTAGATTTACGAAGAGTCGTAGAATCGACACCTGTGGAACCCGAAGTACGTAGGTCCGTAAGGAAACGTCACGAACCTGATAGATTTGGGTTTGGGTGACTGATCATCATGAACTATTGATAATAGAGAGTGATGAGCCTACGTCCTTTGAGGAAGCAAAGATGGGCCCTGACTCCGATAAATGGCGAGAAGCCACAGAATCTGAAATGGATTCCATGTCAGTGAACAAAGTGTGGACTTTGGCTGATTTACCAGATGGTGTTAAAACCATTGAGTGTAAATCGGTTTTCGAGAGGAAAACTGACATGGATGGTAATATACAGATATACAAAGCTAGATTGGTGGCTAAAGGTTACAAACAGATTCATGGTGTAGACTATGATGAAACCTATTCCCCAGTCGCAATGCTTAAATCCATTCGGATTCTCCTAGCAACTGCTGCATATCATGACTATGAGATATGGCAGATGGATGTGAAAACAGCTTTCCTTAATGGAAATCTCGAAGAGGATGTGTACATGACACAACCTGAGGGTTTCACAGTCCCTGGAAGCGCTGGGAAGGTATGCAAACTTCAACGTTCTATTTATGGTTTGAAGCAAGCATCTCGGAGTTGGAATCTTCGTTTTAATGAGGTAATCAAAGAGTTTGATTTTATCAGAAACGAAGAAGAACCATGCGTTTACAAAAAGAGTAGTGGGAGTGCAGTTGTTTTCTTAGTGTTGTATGTAGATGACATACTTCTCATGGGAAATGATATTCCAATGCTTAATTCTTTAAAGACTTGGCTAGGAAGTTGTTTCTCAATGAAAGACTTGGGTGAAGCCACATACATTCTTGGAATAAGAATCTATAGAGATAGATCAAACAGGCTTATTGGATTATGTCAAGATACTTATATAGATAAGGTCTTGCACAGGTTCCAAATGCATAATTCCAAGTACGGTGTTCTACCAATGTCTCATGGCATAACTCTCAGCAAGACTCAGTGTCCCTCGACACATGATGAGCGAGAGCGCATGTGTAGAATCCCATATGCTTCTGCTATGGGATATATCATGTACACCATGCTTTGTACTCGTCCAGATATTGCATGTGCTTTAAGCATGACGAGTAGATACCAGTCTGATCCAGGTGAAAGTCACTGGACAGCAGTCAAGAACATCCTTAAATATTTGAGAAATACTAAGGATAAGTTCTTGGTCTATGGAGGAAGTGATGACCTTGTTGTGAGTGGTTACACTGACGTCATCTTTCAGACAGACAAAGATGATTTCCATCTGGTTTCATCTTTTGTCTTAACGGAGGAGCGGTCAGTTGGAAGAGTTCTAAGCAAAGCACTGTAGCAGACTCTACAACCGAAGCTGAATACATCGCTGCTTCTGAAGCAGCAAATGAAGCTGTTTGGATTCGAAAGTTCATTGCTGAACTAGGTGTGATGACTAGTGTTTCTAGCCCAGTGGATCTTTATTGTGATAATAATGGTGCGAAAGAACCTAGATCCCACCAGAAATCCAAGCACATTGAAAGGAAATATCATCTCATTTGTGAGATTATCAATAGAGGAGATGTGAAGATTAGCAGAGTCTCAACGGATGCAAACGTTGCTGATCCATTGACCAAGCCTCTTCCATGGCCTAAGCATGAGAGTCATACTGCGGCTATGGGCATTAGATTTCTTAAGATGTGATCTTAATTATAGTGGGAGTTTTTTCTTTTTATGATATGATGTTCATGTTTACATACATTTGGTTATGTTTAAAATTAATGAAATTTATTTCAGATTTATTTAATTATTAGATGATTAAATAATAGTCCCAAAATAATTTATATCATTCTTATAAGTCATCAAGTATGTGACTTGATCATGAAACCCTATAGATGAAAGATGACATAAATTATTGAGGTCCCTAGTCATGGTTATTAAAAGGGACGTTAATAACTAAAATGACTAGTATGTGAGGTGACAGATGGCTAAGTTTCGTGAAGCCATTTAATATGTTGTATTAAAGTCAATCGCATAGATATGTGTTAGATAACACAGTATCGGACTGACCCGCTATGAGAACTTTACAAGATTGTTATATGAGTGTCATAAGAGTTTCTCATTATGACTATAGAGTGTAGTCCTTTGACCTGAGTTCGTCATGTTTTCTTACTTATGGATTAATTCACTTTGACCTTGTCAAACGTCAGCCGTAACAGGTGATTATAAAGACATTGTGATATAGCCCAACAAGTTGGATCTACACGGGTAGGGGTTGGGGAACCTTGCAACTGGCCGAAGGCTCTCTTTGCTTGGTTACCACGTGATGGGAACTTCTTGATTGGCCGACGGGCTCTCTTCAAGACGTTCAAGGAATGGGTTTCGAGGGGGATTGAGGACGCCACACAAAGGTATGAGGGTGCTTTGTGATAAGTCAGAACCGACTCTTCAAGGTTTCTCACGCAAGAAGAAAGGGACGGCTAGGGTTTTGAGAAGAATACTCGGGTTGTTTATTGATATGTCAAAAAGATGTACAGACTGAATGAGGGGACTTTATTAAATAGTCCTGCAGTCTTGACCTACTTGGGTCGGTTTCTACAAATTAAGTAAAGGCCTAACACTTGGCCACAATTGCTAACAAGTCCCTAACGCAAAAAGAAAGAAAAGGAAACAAGAAAGGAAAGAAAATCCTGCGCACAAAAGAAAAGGAAACTTGTTAGAAAAATCATAAGTACTTTTACTTACTGGGGGTCGAACTCTGGTGGCCGGCTGGCGGTTGGGCCGTCTTGGACCATATGGGCTGTAGTACTTGTTTGTTGCTCTGTTCCAAGTACGTGGGCTGATATGCTGAACAGGCTGGTGACCGTCAATCCTTGTAAGACTGGTAGAAATGTGATGTCCCGGGAATTGGTCGTTGGTCCTTTGGTACTTCCAGTCGACTCCTTGGTTTGATCTAGGACCGGATGGAGTTCTTCGATCGGGCCGGCCGGTAGTTCTTCTAAGATTTCCCGGTTGAGCAACCTTCTCTTCAGCTCTTCATGTTCTAGTAAGGTAATCAAGCTCTCCACTTGTTGGTTGAACTCCTCACGTACGTTCCGAGTCCCGGACCTTGTCCTTGGTGTGTTCTTCATGACCGGCACGGTAACCTCCAGGCCGTCCTGGTTTGGTACTTCAGTGGGTTCACGGGTCGTGGCCTCATCACATTGATTGGGTGTACTATGAATTTTGTAAGAAACAGGGATGGAACAAGATGGAATTTGTCCCTCCTATATAACGGGAGATAAATATCTTTGGGCCTATCGAAGATTTGATACTGAGAAATGCATGGTCGTGCTCAAACGAGGTGAATGTCAGTCTTTTGTTTTATCAGTGTAAATCAGAGTTCGATAAACATGATCTAGCTTAATAAGGATGACACCGTTTCTTGCCTTATGCCGAGATCAAGATATAAGTGACAATGGGATTATGGGAATAGATGATTCCAGTACAAGTGGGAGATTGTTGGGAATATCCTGAAATCTTTTGTACTTACTCTTTGATAAGTCGTAACGTCGAGGTTCGACAATCGTATGATATTAGGTGTTTGTAATGTTTTGCTAGAAACCACTTACAATCTATGGATTTAGAATTCGTTACTAATATTGTACAATCCTACAGGGTCACACACCTAAGCAAATTGGATCAACAATATATTGGGTTTTTATCATAAAATAATATATATATATATATGTATTATGTGCACATTCATTAAGATGATTAATATATAATTATATATGATATAATTATATATATGTGTACACATGCTTCATGGACTAATGGGCTTAGCCCAAATGATCTAATTATAGGAATTAGGTCAAGTGAAAGTAACAAGGTGTGTCTTATATAAGACAATTACACTTGATAACATTATTATGAAATAAGCCTCTGACGGCAAACCCTAAACATAGAGGAGACGAATTGTTTGTCTCAGAGTTTGAGATTTGATCTCGACGGCACTAGCATCCCGTTCTGATCCAGTTTATGTGTGTGTGTGGATACTGGTAGAGGCACGAGGTTTGGAGTGCTCAATAACCTCGGTTTATTTTATTCTCAATTATTCCGCTGCAGAATATCCAGGTATATTCGAAACTCTAAGATCTAGATTTATTTCAGCATTTGCATGAGATCTTGGCAATTGAGTTCATAGATTGATTTATAAAGTGTTATAAACGGGTATGAATTCCTTCAGATATATGTGAGATCGAACCGTCATATGTATAATCGTTCCCTCTCGGCTTTCTCTCTGCCTCCAAGAGTGTTTGTCACCGGTTTCCGGCGGTTCTTTCAGAGATAATAACCGGCAAAACTGTGCTCTCTTCTTCAACTGCTTTAACCGCTACGTCTGTATTTATTCTCTGCGATTGTTTTTCTTTTGGTTCCCTGCAACGAAAAGGAACTTTTGTTACTGTTATTTCTTCTGGTCATGGCAGACAGAATGAGCAAACAATTGCAAGACATTTCTCTGGGTATTGATGATGATGTTGTCAATCTCCCTGATGCTCTCTGTGACGACCCTTGTCATGAAACAAGGTTCTGCTTAATTGCAAAACCTGTCAATACGAGGAAGCAGAATCTGCGTGCTTTGATGAATACTCTTCCCCATATTTGGGGTGTTGCAGACGAAGTTCTCAGTCGTATTGTTGATCATAAGAAGATTCAATTCATTTTCCAATGAGAGGAAGTGATGCTCTCTGTCCTCCGTCGGGTTCCGTGGTCATTTAACGAGTGGATGTGCATTGTTCAACAGTGGACACCACAACACAACGATGTGGATCTGGTTACTTTTCCGCTTTGGGTCCAAATGAAGGGCATACCGCTTCAATTCTTAACGTTACGAATGATCACCCATATCGGAAGCACACTGGGACAGTTTATTGAAACAGATTTTCAAGGCGAAGGGGCTCACCATGTTGAATACGTTCGTGTTCGCCTCCTTTGGAACGTTAACCATCCACTTCGGTTCCAGAGACCGAGAGAGGATTCCGGTTTGGTAATGAATACCATGTTCTCAAGTTTCGTTATGAAAAGATTTGTGGCTTTTGTACAACATGTGGATTGCTCTCTCATGATACGGTAGAATGCCCTATCAACAACCAGACTGCCTCAACCTCTGCTCCAGATGATGACTCTGAGGATACGACGGAGGACTCTTCTCCGCCGGGTTTCCCTACTGATCCTGTAGAGACTACTCCGCCAATAAACTCTACTGCAGGTATTGCTACTCCAGAGACTGCATCGAAGAAGCCAAAAACAGAGGTTTCCAGGCAACAAACTTATGGTCCAATGATTTATTCTGAAGTTCGACAAAAATTTGCTGTAGAGGATAACCAGGATTATAGTGTGAAGCGACGTTGCGGTCAATCAGGAGCTTTAGAATTTCGTCAGTGGTATTTCCCTCCTACGGTTGATGCATGGGCCTCCACCTCCGCTGCGCAAGTTTCTACGCCAGCGCACACACAAGATGACAGAGATGGTACGGTGGATCAGAAGCCACCGGCTTCCTCATGAATACAGCCTGTTGGAACTGCCGGGGTTTGAAAAAATACCCGGTGGTTCGACGTCTTAAGGGGATATTGTCTAAATATGCCCCAGACTTATACTTTCTAGTTTCCTGATGATCGAGTTCGAGATGTAGCACAACGTTTGGGTTATGATTTTGTTAAGTGTGTCTCGCCTTTGGGCATTGGGGGTGGGGGGGGGGGGGGTGCCTTGCACTCTCTATATCTTTTCAATTTGTTGATGCTCGACTTATGGATTGTAAGCTAAATAATAATGGAATGATTTTCTATTTGTCTTGTGTCTATGGTCATCCCATTCAAAGCCTCCGCCACCATCTGTGGGAACGCTTACAACGCATATCAATAACTCGTTCAGATCCTTGGCTTCTATTTGGTGATTTTAATGAAATCTTGGGTAATTTTGCGAATTTTGGACAAATGGTTCATATCTGCAATATCAAGGATCTCCCCTAAATCGGTAATAATATTGGTAATAATATGACTTGGTCAGGCAGAAGAAACAATGAGATTGTCCAATGTTGGTTAGATAGGGCTATGGCAAATGATGAATGGCTTGCTGCATTTCCTGCATCTTCGGTTGAGTTTCTCGAAAAAACAGGCTCTGATCATCCGCCCCATTATTATGAAAATTCGAACTGAGGTGGAACATGCTCGGGGCTCATTTCGTTTTGATTGTCGTATGATTGCTCACTCAGACTTCAAGAATATAGTTTCTGATGGCTGGTTTAATAATTTTCATGGCAATACGCCAATTCAATCACGCATTGCATCATGCCGCCGTCGAATATCCTCTTGGAAGCGCTCTAATTATTCTAGTGCTAAGGTTCGTATTGAGCTACTAGTAAAGGATATAGGTGTTGCTTATCTAGATTCATCTGTCACTCCTCTGCAAATTGCTTCTTTAAAAGATGATCTGTGTCTCGCCTTTTTTGGGCATTGGGGGGGGGGGGGGGGTGCCCCCGGTGTTGCCTACGCATAGAAAGTTTGACTCATGTTTTCTTTACATGCCCATATGCTATTTCTGTGTGGCGTCTCTCTAATACTCCGTCTCATGACGTTCTCCAAGCTGAGTTCCCTTTAATTGGGAACTTACAAAAACTCATTGATGTTTATCAAACTGCACCTGTCCCTGAATTTTATAAAACATATCCGTTCATGGTTTTATGGCGTCTTTGGAAATCATGGAATGCGTTAACATTCCGTCAACAACACATTAACCCTCATTCTCTGGTCGAGTTTGCTTAACGGGATACACGCGAATGGATCGAGGCTAAAAAGGAATTTTCCCAAAATGCAATCCCCATCTACTCTACTCCCGGTGGTTCACAAAAGTGGTGCAAGCCTCCACCAACATGGTTTAAATGTAAGTTTTATGCTGCTTTTAAGCAACAACAATTGTATATGGGATTAGGGTGGCTTATACGAGACGCCAATGGTTTATTTGTATCAGGCGGATACAAACGCACATATAGTGGAGCTTCAGTTGCTGAAGCAGAGTGTGAGGCTTTAATTTTGGGAATGCAGCAAGCTAAAGAGTTAGGTCACTGTCATGTTATATTTGAAGGTGATTGTCTTAGTGTCATTCAAACAGTCAACAACTCAGAAGAAAATTTAGTCCTGCAACAATATTTAGCAACAATTTCAGCCTGGACAGTTGAATTTGAGGAAGTGGAATTTCGTTTTCAACAACGGCATGGCAATGCTTGTGCAGATGCGCTGGCTCAACATGAATTTTCGGATAGCTATGTGTCACAATCCTTTTCTTATTGTCCAACTTTTCTGTATTCAATATATGACAGATATTGTAAACAGTTTTTAGTATAATAAATATGACGTTAAAAAAAAGTATAATCGTTCCCTCTCTCCTCTCTCTCCTCTCTCTCCTCTCTCTCCTCTCTCTCCCTTCTCTCTAAAAGTTTTTTTTCCCCTCCGCGCTTCTCCTCTCCGGTTCCCAGGATTCTAGGTGGAGCTGTGAGAGGAACCTCTTTTCTTTTCTGCATCTTTTGCCCATGTGTTTCTTCCCTTGGATTATAGGTACTCTGGAGTTCATTTGGTGGCAAGTCTTTCTAGGTTCTCAGGCGAATCTTCTTTGGCTAGGCAGTAGTTGGAGGTGGAGGCTTTTTGCAGATCCAAATCTAAGAGGACACGTGATGGAAATCGGGACATGGACTACATCTTCAGACAAGGCATGGAAGCAGTGGGTCCGCAGATGGAGGTTGGCCAGAGCAGTACGGGAACCATCGACCATGGTACGGGAACCATTGACCCTGGTACGGGAACCATCGACCATGGTAGAGGAACCATCGACCATGGTACAGGAACCATCGACCGTATCGACCCGATGTGACCCGGAAATGAGCTGAGGAAAGACCAACGGCCGAATGACCGAATTCTTCGTCCTAGAATTCAGAACTCACACCTAAGTAACCAAGAAAATGAGAACGGTCGAGACAGAATGGCTTTGGTACGAGGGAAAACAGAAGACGGACGGGAGACCCTCTTTCTCGGACGTGAAGTGCAACCGGACCAAGGAACGGACGTACTACAAGGAACATTCACCAAGACCAAGCTCAAGGAACTACAGATTCAAGTCCAAGCCATGGTTCAAGGGCCCGGGCTTAGGCCGGAACAGGCAGAAAACCCACATGGACCGACCTGGTTGACCATGATCCAAGCAGACGCGACCGAGTAGTTGAAGAGTCACATTTGGGGTAGTTTAAGAGTCAACTTGGACTAGTCAACTCCTTAACTATTTGCGAGTTTCTATGTCCATTTTTCTGTATTTCCTCTTTATTGCCTTGACTAAGAAAACCCTACAAGTACCTTTCATTTCAATTGCAATAAAAGCTTTTGATCTTTTTATGAACTTTTTGTTCTTGTGAGAATTCAGCAAATTCTCTCTGTTCTTTAGGACAGCCTAACTGTCGGTAAGGGTTACTTACGCAGTGATCCTCCCAAGGGCGTCGTGGTGAGTCATATCCACGGTCCAAAGGAGAGGGAATAGTAGAGGCCTTCCGCATCCTCTAACGATCCCTATCAATCCATCGCAAACCGTAAGTGCTAGTAGCCTTCGGTCCAAGAACTATCCAACGCGGTACCACCCGAAGTGCCTTTCCTGGACGGGAATTCTATCATGTGGTATCAGAGCCGCTTCTGGTTGGTACCATCAATTCCATCTTCTCATCTCCTCCAAATTTCCTTTCGTATTTTTTTATTAAAAAAAAAGAAAAATTCTTGTTTGTCTATCTATTCTAGCTAGCTGAGCCAACCAAGTGAAAAAAAAAAAGAAGAAAAAAATATATATAGATCCAGGAGAAATCGGATCTGGTTTGGTCAATCGGCTGGCAAACAAAATCTTGCAATCTGTCTATCTCTTTCTTGGCTGGACCTGCTTACCGATTGGTTTGGACTGTCTGTTCAGAACATTGAGAAACTAAGCTGGGAGTGATCTTAAGTGTGAACCAAAAACCCGAGAGTTAAACACCTTTGTTTATCTAAATTGTGTGCTCAGTGTTCTAGGTACACCAGATGTCCAGGAGTGAGAGGGACCTGACCGAAGTTGGTTTGACCAACGAGCAACTAACCTATCTTAATGAGCATTTTATTCAGGTTATGAATGCTGGGTTGGAAGGAATCCACAAGAGGCTAGACAGAGTACAAGAGGATCAACAGGGCCGGCAAGTTCACGCCCCAAGGAGAAACCGGACCAGAGGAAGAACTCAACCCTCGGATGAGGAAGATGAAGAAGACGAGCGAGTTGTGTAACGTCCCAAAACCACACTAAGGCCCGAACGCGGACCATGGGGCCAGAAAGGGAGGCCGGGTCGAAAGACCTTGGTCATTAAGGACATGGTCCGTAAGGGTGAAGGCCGGACAGGACAATGGTCCCAATCCGAGCTAAGTACGGGGGGAAAACAGCTCTCCCGAGCAGGAACGTCAGCTGGGGACAGTTGGGGAAGCTCACGGGCCGGAAGGGGCAGTGACACTCCAGCTAAGTCAGCTGGTTCAACTCGCGGCCAGCTCGGCCAGCTGGAGGGAGTGACCCTCAGCTGGGGCCAGCTGGTGACCCAGTGAGCTAGCTGGGTCAGCTAGTGCTCGGGGCAGTTGAGTTCGACAGGCGAAGGGGCATGGGTGAAGAGGTGCCTGTTCGCAGGGACACCACGAACCAGGGCGACCCTCTCTGAAAGGAGGCGTCTGGTCGTGTGGTAACTGTCGAACAGGGGAGGGCCTCGCCTATAAATACTAGGGCCCCTGCGACTTGATCGACATCAGTTTTCTTGCAGAGGAAAGAAACCGTAAACAGAAAGAAAAGAGAGATTAACCGATTACGATCGGAAGTGAGAAAGAAAAGGCTATGACCGGGAAGAGATGTCCGGGGAAGGGGAAGTTCCGGCCGTCGATAAAGGCAAAGGCCTTGCCGATCCTGATCAAGCCCGAAAGGTACGTACGACTAAACCCGTGTCTAACCGTCGATCCTGGATCGCCGGTGGTAACCGTTGCGATCCCGGAACCGGACTGACGGGGCTCGGTCTTGCTACCTTGACTTGTCTCCCTCTCTACCTTTCTATACGGCTGATCCGTGAGAGTTGGTTTCGGCCGATCTCATGCGAAAGCAGTTACGTTGTGTCGCAACTGCTCGGGTATTACTTAGAGTGCGAGAAACGGTTACCAAGGTCGGGTCGCTTAGTGCGCCTGGATCAGGCTTCGGGTCGATCTGGGTTGAATCCGTAAAGGAACCTTTGGCCGTATGGTCACGTCGGGATGCCTGGGAAGGGTTGCGAACAATAACTGCCGGTTGCCTATGGGAATCGTCCGGTTCGAAAGAATCTGGACAGGACGGACGGTTGGTACCAAGGGTTGGTTAAACGCGACCTGTGGACCTCCGCGTCCGTTCGGCCAATAACACCGTTGGAGCGAGGGGCCTTATGGTCGGTTACGGGATGGATAGGGTGACCCGGTGCGAGTGTGTAAACGTACCAGGGACATGCCTGCGTGTCTTTGGCCGGTAAAACCACTTGGCCGATGGGCCCGGTCCGCTCGTGAACCTTAACGACCGTTCGGCGTGATTACATCTGTTCGGTTCATAGGCCATCACGGCCGAGTCCCGACCTTGACCCACAGAACCGGTGTGAGTGTCGGCATGCCTCGGATGTGTGGGAACATATCCTTGGGTGACCGTACCTCTACGGCCAGTACAAGTGGTCTGGTCGCGAGAATTCGGAGCAGTGCCGCGGTCGGCCGAAAGGACGATATGTGCCAAGGAGTGCCACAGTCACTGGCCGTTGGTTCCTCCGGACAGATGGTTCGGCCATTTGTCCCTAAGGCTACCTAGTTGTTACTTGGTCATGTGGGGCGGTTGGTTGAATGACTAAGTACAATTAGGGAACGTCTTAGGATAAGTTAGGATAGGCTTCAGCTATACTAACGGGGCATAAGGGTTCTGGAAAAGAATATGCATAGTTCAGTTGCGGATCAGTCCGGTTTCTGACTTGCTTATATCTTTTCAGGACGTGAGGTTGGCCCGAGTACGGACCAAGCCTAGGTGCACGGTTCGGCGGCCCCCTGATGATGTGTGGTGTGTATTAGGAACTCAGGATAGAATGGGATCGGTCCATTTAAAGCCTTCGGGCAAACTTTAACATGCTGTATCGAATCCTTATATCAATAAGAGTTCCTTTTTAATTATCTATCTCCTTTAATTTTCCGCACAATGGTAGATAGAGGAACCTCCTGGATTAGAAATGTTAAGTTGTTTGGATAGGACCTTAGTCTCTTGGGGACTAAGAAGTGGGACAACTGATCTGGATCGTGTATCCGGGTCGGGGTGTTTCAAGTTGGTATCAGAGCATGCTTGATTCTAGGACAGTGAGGTTACGGGATAGTACACACACACACGTCAGGCGCCGTAGGACCAGTGTTAGGTTTTCTTGTTTCTCCTTGGTTCAATAGGCTATTAGACGGTTCTAATATACTTTGAACTTGTAGGATGAGAAAACTAAGTCCTCCAAAAGGAGGAAGTCTAAGAAAACCGCAGTGGATGTCACACTGGCGGGGGTAGGAACTTCCAACCAAATGGTTGACGACCCGACTGGACCTGTGGTCGGAAATGGGAATACCGGTACGGTAATTCCTCCCGTGACCACTCAGACCCGTACGGGGGAGGTTGGGATTGAGCAAGTGGAAGAGGAGGAAATGGCCGAGTCCTCCAACGTGGAAAGGGACCATGTTGGTAAGGATACCAGGGCTGACGGCGTGAGCCGGCCTGCTATCCCTTCTACGGAAGAGATGTGGGCAGCCCTGCAGACGGTCATGACCCAGATGACCACTTTGACTCAGACCCTTACCCCGGCTGAGAACCCTACCGTGGGTCAATCCACGGGAAAGGAAACTACAGGGGTTTTGAAAGGGGTCCAGCGAGTCGAGGATGAGGACGTGGTTGAAATAAACCCGCCTCGTGTGGTCCGTAGAGTGGACTATTTGAGTCTGCTGGATCACATTTCCCGTTTGGGAACAAAACACTTCAAGGGGAGTATAGACCCCGTTGAAGCGGATGAGTGGAGGAGCCGTTTAGTATGGAACTTCAGCTCGACCCGATGTCCAGAGGACTACAGGAAGGACATAGCAGTCCATTTCCTGGAAGGGGACGCCCATAACTGGTGGCTTACTGTGGATAAGCGCACTGGGGGCAAGTTTCTTTTGCGGAATTTGAGACGGAATTCAACCGCAAATACTTTCCAACCGAGGCATGGAATCGGATGGAAAGTAGGTTCCTAGAACTCACCCAAGGCCGGAGAACGGTACGGGAATATGAGGAGGAATTTAACCGTCTGCGTAAGTACGTAGGATGGGAGTTTGAGGAGGAATCTACCCAAGTCCAGAGGTTTTTCTGTGGACTTAAGGTCGACCTCCGGGTCCACTGTGCGGTACGGAAGTTTGCTTCCGTATCAGAACTAGTGGAGAGAGCCGCTTTGCTTGAGGTCATCCTGGATGAAGAAAGTCGGGTTAAGGCTCAGGCAAAGACCGGACAAGGGAATAAGCCTGGTACCCATAAAAGAAATGGGACCAGGAGAAGGATGGCCCGGGGCCATCCGATTGCCCCAGTTGCGACCGAAAGCACTATGGAAAGTGTTGGAAGGAAATGGGAGCGTGTGCCAAGTGCAGCAGGATGGACCATGATGTCTTGAACTGCCCTAGGCTGAGAGAAGGGATGACCAGTGAATCGGGAAAGACCTGCTACCACTGCGGTAAGACCGGACATTTTGCAAGGGAATGTCCAAGGCAGCAAGGGGGTAGACAGGGAAACCCGAGAAGTAATCCTGGTGGGGCAGTTCCTGTGGCTCAGGCCGCAAGGCCAGCCGGGACGCCACGGGTTTACGAGCTTTCTAAGGATACTGGGGAAGCCAGTACCTTCAATGCAATCACTGGTACGTTATGACCCGAGCCTAGTCTTGAAGATTCTATGCATTGCATTAGAATAAGATGAGGGGGGTAGAATCCTTAGCATTCTGGGAATGTGTAGGGACCCTGAACATAGGTGGTGTAGAAGCACACACCTTATTTGATTCCGGGGCTACGCATAGTTTTGTGAGCCCGGAATTGGTATTGAGGGGAAAGCTAAGGATGGAGGCCACCATGGAAGGCAGCATAGTGAATGCGGCCGGTGGTCAAGTCATGCTCCCTCAGGGGCTGATAAGAAAGGTCCCGGTCCTTGTTCAAGGAACCGAAATGCCTGTTGACCTGGTAGTCATCGAACTCAAGAATCACGAGGTGATTTTGGGGATGGACTGGCTAGGAAGAAACAAGGCGACTCTCGACTGTCACCGGGGGCGTGTACGGTTTGAGAGGGAGGAGGGGACGTTGGAATTCCAGGGGATCCGACCAACCTCGGGGAGCTTGTTGGTTTCGGCCATTCAAGCGGAAAGGATGTTGATGAAGGGGTGCGAGGCATACTTGGCCACCATCAACATCCCGAAATTGGGAAAGGAAGCCGAGATGGATACCATACCTGTGGTCAGGGAGTTTAGGGATGTGTTCCAGGCCCTGTCCGGCTTGCCACCAGAGAGGGCGGACCCGTTCACCATCGAACTGGAACCAGGTACGGCACCACTCTCTAAGGCTCCTTATAGAATGGCTCCGGCCGAAATGGCTGAGCTTAAGAAGCAGTTAGAGGAACTGCTGGAAAAGGGATTTATAAGGCCGAGTAGTTCTCCTTGGGGAGCACCGGTCTTATTTGTCAAAAAGATGGATGGGAGTTTCCGGTTATGCATAGATTACCGAGGCATAAACCGGGTTACTGTGAAAAATAAGTACCCGTTGCCTCGGATAGACGAACTATTGGACCAACTCAAGGAGGCGGCCTGGTTCTCTAAGATAGATCTAGCATCCGGATACCATCAGATTCCGATCGCTCCTGAAGATGTCAGGAAGACCGCGTTTAGGACCAGGTACAGCCATTATGAGTTTGTTGTCATGCCATTTGGTCTTACCAATGCTCCTGCGGCCTTCATGAAAATGATGAATGAGGTGTTCCGGGATTGTCTCGACGAGTTTGTGATCATCTTCATTGATGACATACTTGTCTATTCAAAAACGGAAGCCGATCATCAGAGACATCTAAGGATCGTGCTGGAAAGGTTGAGGGAGCATAAGCTCTATGCCAAGCTGAGTAAATGCAGCTTCTGGCAAAGGACCATCGGGTTCCTGGGACACATTGTCTCGGAACAAGGTGTGTCAGTAGATCCGGAAAAGGTTAAGGCCATTAGAGAGTGGCCTAGACCGAAGAATGCCACAGAAGTAAGGAGCTTCCTGGGTTTGGCCGGATACTACAGGAAGTTTGTGAAAGGTTTTGCAAGTATGGCTAAGGCCATGACTGTGCTAACCGGGAAGGGAGTGAAATTCGTGTGGTCGGAAGCTTGTGAGGAGAGTTTCTCGAAACTCAAGGACATGCTGACCAAAGCACCGGTCCTGGCCTTGCCTGAGGCCGAGGAGCCATATACGGTGTACACGGACGCTTCCATCACAGGCTTGGGGTGTGTTCTGATGCAAAAGGACCGAGTAATCGCTTATGCATCCAGACAGCTCCGAAAACATGAGGGAAACTACCCCACACATGACTTGGAGATGGCGGCTGTGGTGTTTGCCTTAAAGATTTGGCGGTCCTACCTCTATGGGGCTAAGGTACAAATCTTTACCGACCATAAAAGTTTGAAATATATGTTCACGCAACCCGAGCTCAATTTAAGGCAGCGGAGATGGATGGAATTGGTGGCCGATTATGATCTTGACATAGCTTACCATCCGGGGAAAGCCAACTCTGTGGCCGATGCTTTAAGCAGGAGGAGGACAGAGGTGGAGGTCAGGAAAGATGCGGAAGTACTGGTCAATATGATCGGGACTCTCAATCTGAATGCCCTGTCCACGGATGTCGAACCTCTAGGCCTAGGAGCGGCCGACCAGGCTGATTTGCTTACTAGAATTAAGATTGCTCAAGGAAAGGATGAGAATCTTAAGAAAATAGTAAGTAATGATAAGGCCGAGTACCAAACTTCTAACAATGGGACCATCGTGGTCCATGGAAGAGTTTGTGTACCCGATGATAAGCCGTTGAAAGAGGAGATCTTAAAAGAGGCACATCAATCCAAATTCTCCATACATCCCGGACTCAATAAAATGTACCGTGACCTGAAGCGGTACTACCATTGGGTCGGCATGAAACGGGATGTGGCCGAGTGGGTTTCGCGTTGTCCAATATGTCAACTGGTCAAGGCAGAACATCAGGTGCCGAGTGGGTTGCTACAAAGCCTACCCATCCCGGAATGGAAGTGGGACCATATCACAATGGATTTTGTGACTGGTTTGCCCACGACCAAGACCAAAAAGGATGCGGTCTGGGTGGTTGTAGATCGGCTCACTAAATCTGCCCATTTCATACCCATCAGGAAAACTGATGGAGTGGAGAAGTTAGCCGGAAAATACATCAATGAAATCGTGAGACTTCATGGTGTACCGGCCAGTATCGTCTCGGATAGGGATGGCCGATTCACTTCACACTTCTGGCAGGCAATCCAGAAGGCTTTGGGAACAAAGGTGAAAATGAGTACGGCCTATCACCCACAGACTGACGGTCAGTCAGAAAGAACCATACAAACCTTGGAGGACATGTTGAGAGCCTGCGTCCTGGAGTGGGGAGACTCCTGGGAAAGGTACTTACCTCTGGCTGAATTTGCTTATAACAATAGCTATCAGTCAAGTATAGACATGTCCCCATATGAGGCATTGTATGGGAGGCCGTGCCGAACCCCATTATGCTGGACCCAAGTTGGGGAACGAAGCATAATCGGTCCGGCCATTGTGGATGAAACCACTGAGAAGATTAAGTTCCTCAACAGGAAAATGAAAGAGGCACAGGACCGGCAGAAAAGCTACGCGGACAAGAGGAGAAAAGACCTGGAGTTCCAGGAAGAGGACTGGGTCTATCTCAAAATGATTACCTTCAAAGGCCGGGCCAGAGTATCGAAACGGGGCAAGCTGGACCCGAGATACTTAGGACCATTTAAGGTCTTGAAGAAAGTCGGAACGGTGGCCTATAAGCTAGACCTACCGGTGGAAATGGAAGCATTTCATGATGTATTCCATGTTTCTCAACTCCGCAAATGCTTGTCTGACCGAGATGTGCTCGAACCTGAGTTGCCACCGGATCTAAAGCCAAATCTGGCCTTGGAAACATGGCCGGTGAGGATTGAGGACCGGATGGAAAAGGCAACCAGGAAGAAAACCGTTCCTATTGTGAGGGTAGTGTGGACTTGCAATGGGAGAGAGGAAACAACTTGGGAAACCGAGGCTAAGATGAAGACTGTGTACCCGGAATGGTTTGGGTTGGCCATGAGGGAATACCAGTCGGATTCGGGGACGAATCCCTCATTGGTGGGGGAGACCTGTAACGTCCCAAAACCACACTAAGGCCCGAACGCGGACCATGGGGCCAGAAAGGGAGGCCGGGTCGAAAGACCTTGGTCGTTAAGGACATGGTCCGTAAGGGTGAAGGCCGGACAGGACAATGGTCCCAATCCGAGCTAAGTAGGGAGGAAAACAGCTCTCCCGAGCAGGAACGTCAGCTGGGGACAGTTGGGGAAGCTCACGGGCCGGAAGAGGCAGTGACACTCCAGCTAAGTCAGCTGGTTCAGCTCGCGGCCAGCTCGGCCAGCTGGAGGGAGTGACCCTCAGCTGGGGCCAGCTGGTGACCCAGTGAGCTAGCTGGGTCAGCTAGTGCTCGGGGCAGTTGAGTTCGACAGGCGAAGGGGCATGGGTGAAGAGGTGCCTGTTCGCAGGGACACCACGAACCAGGGTGACCCTCTCTGAAAAGAGGCGTCTGGTCGTGTGGTAACTGTCGAACAGGGGAGGGCCTCGCCTATAAATACCAGGGCCCCTGCGACTTGATCGACATCAGTTTTCCTGCAGAGGAAAGAAACCGTAAACAGAAAGAAAAGAGAGATTAACCGATTACGATCGGAAGTGAGAAAGAAAAGGCTACGACCGGGAAGAGATGTCCGGGGAAGGGGAAGTTCCGGCCGTCGATAAAGGCAAAGGCCTTGCCGATCCTGATCAAGCCCGGAAGGTACGTACGACTAAACCCGTGTCTAACCGTCGATCCTGGATCGCGGTGCAACCGTTGCGATCCCGGAACCGGACTGACGGGGCTCGGTCTTGCTACCTTGACTTGTCTCCCTCTCTACCTTTCTATACGGCTGATCCGTGAGATTGGTTTCGGCCGATCTCATGTGAAAGCAGTTACGTTGTGTCGCAACTGCTCGGGCATTACTTAGAGTGCGAGAAACGGTTACCAAGGTCGGGTCGCTTAGTGCGCCTGGATCAGGCTTCGGGTCGATCTGGGTTGAATCCGTAAAGGAACCTTTGGCCGTATGGTCACGTCGGGATGCCTGGGAAGGGTTGCGAACAATAACTGCCGGTTGCCTATGGGAATCGTCCGGTTCGAAAGAATCTGGACAGGACGGACGGTTGGTACCAAGGGTCGGTTAAACGCGACCTGTGGACCTCCGCGTCCGTTCGGCCAATACACCGTTGGAGCGAGGGGCCTTACGGTCGGTTACGGGATGGATAGGGTGACCCGGTGCGAGTGTGTAAACGTACCAGGGACATGCCTGCGTGTCTTTGGCCGGTAAAACCACTTGGCCGATGGGCCCGGTCCGCTCGTGAACCTACGACCGTTCGGCGTGATTGCACCTGTTCGGTCATAGGCCATCACGGCCGAGTCCCAACCTTCGACCCACAGAACCGGTGTGAGTGTCGGCATGCCTCGGATGTGTAGGAACATATCCTTGGGTGACCGTACCTCTACGGTCAGTACAAGTGGTCTGGTCGCGAGAATTCGGAGCAGTGCCGCGGTCGGCGAAAGGCCGATACGTGCCAAGGAGTGCCACGGTCACTGGCCGTTGGTTCCTCCGGACAGATGGTTCGGCCATTTGTCCCTAAGGCTACCTAGTTGTTACTTGGTCATGTGGGGCGGTTGGTTGAATGACTAAGTACAATTAGGGAAAGTCTTAGGATAAGTTAGGATAGGCTTCGGCTATACTAACGGGGCATAAGGGTTCTGGGAAAGCATATGCATAGTTCAGTTGCGGATCAGTCCGGTTTCTGACTGCTTATATCTTTTCAGGACGTGAGGTTGGTCCGAGTACGGACCAAGCCTAGGTGCACGGTTCGGCGGCCCCCTGATGATGTGTGGTGTGTATTAGGAACTCAGGATAGAATGGGATCGGTCCATGTAAAGCCTTCGGGCAAACTTTAACATGCTGTATCGAATCCTTATATCAATAAGAGTTCCTTTTTAATTATCTATCTCCTTTAATTTTCCGCACAATGGTAGATAGAGGAACCTCCTGGATTAGAAATGTTAAGTTGTTTGGATAGGGCCTTAGTCTCTTGGGGACTAAGAAGTGGGACAACTGATCTGGATCGTGTATCCGGGTCGGGGTGTTTCAAGTTGATACTCATTCCATTCAGCCTAGGAGAGGCCTGAGAGTGCAAGAGGAGGAAAACCCTTTCGCTAGAAGGATGGCCGATGACAATCTTGGGGGACTCCGGTTGGAGATTCCATCATTCTTAGGAAAGAACGACCCCGATGCCTACCTTGAATGGGAAAGGAAGGTAGAGGTTACCTTCGATTGCCAAAACTTTTCTGAAATCAAGAAGGTAAGACTAGCCGCCTCTAAGGTTGGGGGCTACGCGATTAATTGGTATGACCAGGTAGTAGCTTTGAGAAGAAGGGCAGCTGAGCCTCCCGTCGCTACTTGGGATGAACTGACGTTACTAATGCGAAAACGTTTTGTTCCTAGTCATTATCACAGGAAACTTCACCAGAAGTTGAGACACTTGACTCAGGGAACCAGGAACGTGGAGGACTACTTCTAGGACATGGAAACGTTGATGCTGAAGGCCGATATTGAAGAAGATGATGAGGCGACCATGGCCAGGTTTCTGTCCGGCCTCAACCGCGAGATCATGGACCGGATGGAGCTACAAGAATTCGAGAGCGTGGAAGAGATGCTCCATAAGGCTATTCTCATCGAGCAGCAGGTCAAGAGGAGGGGATATTCCAAGCCGACTTACCCTCCTAGAGCTAGCTATCAGGCTGCGACCTCCGCAAAGCCTGCTCCGCAAGAAAGGGGTACAGTCTCGAATCAAAACCAAGTTTCTTTGTTTAAGACTAACCCTCCATCTCAGTTTGAAAAAGGCAAAGCCGTGGAGTCCACGAGCAGGGCTAGAGACATTCGCTGTTTTAAGTGTCAGGGTTTGGGACACTACGCGAACAAGTGTCCAGATCAGAGGGTGATGATTCTCCTTGAGAATGGTGAGGTCGAATCGGAAGAAGAGAAAGAGGACACCAGGCCAATCTTCGATGAGGAAGAGCCACTCGATCTCCCTGCCCAGGGCCAGCTGCTGGTCACCAGGCGCACCCTCAGCCTGCAAACACGATCCGAAGACTCAGAGCAGAGAGAAAACCTTTTCCACTCACGATGCCTCGTTCAAGGCAAGGTATGTTCTCTAATCATAGACGGAGGAAGCTGCACTAATGTAGCTAATGTTTCCCTTGTCAGGAAACTCGGACTACCCACACAACCGCACCCTCGGCCCTTTAAGTTGGAATGGCTGAACGAGGATGGGGAACTACAGGTCAAGGAGCAGGTCACGATTCCTTTGACCATCGGGAGGTACACCGACGAGGTTGAGTGCAACGTGCTACCCATGGATGCAAGCCACATACTTCTTGGACGGCCTTGGCAGTTCGATAAGAAAGCAGTACATGATGGCTTTTCCAACCGACACTCCTTCGACCATGATGGGAAGAAGATCACCTTGGTCCCTCTTACTCCATCCGAGGTGTACCAAGAGCAGCTTCAACTACGGGCTAGCCGAGAGCTTGACAAGAAAGGAAAGGCCCCGGTTAAAGAAACCAGCCTTCTGATCAAGCCTAACCAGGTAAGGAAGTCTCACACTTCATGAACCCAGTCTATCTTGTTAGCTTTTCAAGATAAACTAACGGCTACTAACCCTCCACCGGAGATTCCGAGTGAGTTGAAGGAATTGTTGGACAGGTTTAAGGATGTGTTCCCCGAAGAGAACCCCAGTGGTCTACCACCTATTCGTGGGATCGAACATCAGATAGACCTAATCCCTGGAGCATCACTGCCGAACCGACCGGCCTACAGGACTAACCCTGTAAAAGCCAAGGAACTGCAAAGGCAAGTGGAGGAGCTCTTGGATAAAGGCTTCCTCCGGGAGAGTTTGAGCCCGTGTGCCGTGCCAGTTTTATTGGTCCCGAAGAAAGATGGCTCCTGGAGGATGTGTGTGGACTGCCGAGCCATCAATAATATCACAGTTAAGTATCGCCACCCCATCCCTAGGCTAGATGACATGCTAGACGAGTTATATGGGTCTAGAATCTTTTCTAAGATAGATCTTAGGAGCGGGTATCATCAGATTAGGATGAAAGAGGAGGATGAGTGGAAGACGACCTTCAAAACGAAGCAAGGGCTTTATGAATGGCTGGTCATGCCATTCGGTCTGACCAATGCACCCAGTACCTTCATGCGTCTGATGAACCATGTGCTTAGGTCATTTATAGGAGAGTTCGTAGTGGTCTACTTCGATGATATACTGATATATAGCCGTAGAATCTCAGATCATGTACAACATTTAGGCCAGGTCTTAGAGGTCCTTAGGAAGGAACGCTTGTTTGCTAACATGGCCAAGTGTACTTTTGGAACGGATAATCTGGTCTTCTTAGGATTTGTTGTAGGAGCAGATGGCATCCGCGTGGATGAAGCCAAGGTCCAGGCCATCCGAGACTGGCCAAGTCCCAAGACCATGGGAGAGGTCAGGAGCTTCCATGGCCTAGCCGGGTTCTACAGGAGATTCGTACAGGACTTTAGCACAATCGCGGCTCCCCTGACCGAGGTGATCAAAAAGGATGTTGGGTTTAAATGGGGTCCTGCACAAGAGGAAGCTTTCCAAACCTTAAAAGGGAAGTTAACTAACGCCCCCTTACTTGTTCTGCCTAACTTTCTTAAGGCATTTGAGATCGAATGCGACGCCTCAGGTATTGGAATTGGTGCTGTTCTTATGCAGGAGGGAAAGCCAGTCGCCTATTTTAGTGAGAAGCTGGGAGGAGCTACTCTCAACTACACGACCTACGACAAGGAACTATATGCGCTTGTGAGGGCTCTCCAGACATGGCAGCACTACCTCTGGCCGAAGGAGTTCATCATCCACACTGACCACGAGTCACTGAAGCATCTCAAGGGCCAGCAGAAGCTTAGCAAGCGGCATGCCCGGTGGGTAGAGTTTATAGAGACCTTTCTGTATGTCATCAAGTACAAACAAGGTAAGGAAAATGTCGTGGCCGATGCTCTGTCCCGCAGGTATACCCTTCTCTCTACACTTGGAACCAAACTTTTGGGATTTAAGTTCATTAAGAACTTGTATAACACCGACTTGGACTTTAAGATTCCCTAGTTGGCTAGTGTTAGACATGCGGTCGGTAAGTACCATCGAATGGAAGGATTCTATGTTAACCGGCTTTGTGTACCTAACTGCTCTTTGAGGGAATTGTTCTGCAGGGAATCCCATGGAGGCGGACTGATGGGACATTTTTGGACCAGTTAAGACCCTCAAGGTCCTACAAGACCACTTCTATTGGCCGGGCCTACAGAAGGATGTGGATCACATTTGCAGCAGATGTGTTACCTGCAAAGAAGCTAAGTCCAAAAACTCCACCCATGGTCTGTACTCTCCTTTGCCTATACCTTCACATCCCTAAACTGACTTGTCCATGGACTTCGTGCTAGGTTTGCCTAAGTCTAGGACCGGTAGGGACTCTATCTTCGTAGTGGTAAATAGGCTCTCTTAAATGGCACATTTCATTCCTTGTTTGAAATCCAATGATGCATCGCATGTAGCTGAACTGTTCTTTAGGGAGATAGTTCCACTGCATGGTATGCCTAGGAATATCGTGTCTGACCGTGATGCCAAATTTCTTAGCTACTTCTGGAAAACTTTGTGGGCCAAGCTAGGAACTAGGCTTTTGTTTTCTACTACCTGCCATCCTCAGACTGATGGGCAGACTGAGGTAGTTAATAGGACCCTCTCGGCTATGCTTAGAACATTGGTTAGCAAGAACTTAGGAACTTGGGAAGAACACTTGCCCCATGTAGAGTTCGCCTATAACCATTTGGTGCATTCAGCAACTAAATATTCTCCTTTCCAAATTGTATATGGTTTTAACCCTCTCTCTCCTCTAGATCTTTTACCTCTGCCTATTAACGATCGTGAAAGTGTTGATGGTAGAAAGAAAGCAGAAATAGTCAAGAAGACTCATGAGCAGGTTAAAGCGAACATAGAAGCAAAAACCAGGCAGTACGAGAAGTATGCTAACAGAGGAAGGAGCAAGGTGGTCTTTCAACCGGGGGACCATTCTCTGTTCTCAAGCGTTTACATGACAATGCCTATCAGATAGATCTCCAAGGTAAGTACGATGTGTCTATAAGCTTTAATGTTTCTGACCTATCTCCTTTTGTGGCAGATTATCCGGATTCGTGGACAAATCCTTTTAAAGAGGAGGGGAATGATGGGAATCGGGACACGGACTACATCTTCGGACAAGGCATGGATGCAGTGGGTCCGCGGATGGAGGTTGGCCAGAGTAGTACGGGAACCATCGACCGTGGTACGGGAACCATCGACCATGGTACGAGAACCATCGACCATGGTACCGGAACCAACGACCGTGTCGTCTACCGTATCGACCCGATGCGACCCGGAAATGAGCTGAGGAAAGACCAACGACCGAATGACCGAATTCTTCGTCCTAGAATTCATAGCTCACACCCAATTTACCAAGAAAATGAGAACGGTCAAGACAGAATGGCTTTGGTACGAGGGAAAACAGAAGACGGACGGGAGACCCTCTTTCTCGGACGTGAAGTGCAACCGGACCAAGGAACGGACGTACTACGAGGACCATTCACCAAGACCAAGCTCAAGGAACTACAGATTCAAGTCCAAGCCATGGTTCAAGGGCCCGGGCTTAGGCCGGAACAGGCAGAAAACCCACATGGACTGACCTGGTTGACCATGATCCAAGCAGACACGACCGAGCAGTTGAAGAGTCACATTTGTGGTAGTTTAAGGGTCAACTTGGACTATTCAACTACTTAACTATTTGCGAGTTTTTATGTCTATTTTCTGTATTTCCTCTTTATTGCCTTGACTAAGAAAACCCTATAAGTACCTTTCATTTCGATTGCAATAAAAACTTTTGATATTTTTATGAACTTTTTGTTCTTGTGAGAATTCAACAAATTCTCTCTGTTCTTTAGGACAGCCTAACTGTCGGTAAGGGTTACTTCCGCAGTGATCCTCCCAAGGGCGTTGTGGTGAGTCATATCCACGGTCCAAAGGAGAGGGAATACTAGAGGCCTTCCGCATCCCCTAACAGTCCCTATCAATCCATCGCAAACCGTAAGTGCTAGTAGCCTTCGGTCCAAGAACTATCCAATGCGGTACCACCCGAAGTGCCTTTCCTAGACGGGAATTCTATCAACACGGTCTGGTAAAGCTTCCTCAAAAGTCGTCACTGAAACCGTTTGGGTCTATTTTTAGTTTCTCTCGATGAAGAAGGGTGGTTGTGCTCGTTGTGGTGGCGATTAAAGGGTGTTATGTTTGGGATTCTGACCCGCCGATGACTATTGAGTAAGCTTGCTGCTTTGAGGGCAGTGGCAGGTCTTGAAAAGAGTCTTGGAGGTGGCCAACTTTGGCGACGGTTTCTTTTCTTGACCGTATCGGCTTCCTTGTTGCATAACCTTTCCCTGCATAGTTCTTTTCAGAGATCTGGATCTTTCGTTAAACGGTGGTGGGTTTCCTGAAACCTTAAGGCTTCAGCGTCAGTGGGAGAAGCTCTTCTTGTGTACGTGGTGGCGGCAGATTCAGAAATCGATGTGCTTGGCTTCTAGGTTTCTGCCTTATCAGTTTGGACCGGTTTTGTGGCAAGTGGGTTTTTATTTTATTTCCAATGTAGGCTCATTTCGAGATAATATTGGGCTTCTCTTTAATCTTCTGTTTTTTTATATTGTTGTGCATTGTAAATTAAAAAAAAAAATTAATGTGAAGACTTAAAAAAAACAAAAAAAATCTAAACATCATATACAGATAAACCATCTTTTATCTGTTTCTTATTCAAGCCCAATATAATCACTTGTATTTATAAAGATTGTGAATTGAGAAAGAAGAAAAAAAAGACATTTTCCTACTTTATTTGTGCCCATCACTTTTGTTTCGTCTGTCAAAATATTTTTAATAATCCTCTATATAATGAGTGGCCAACTCTCTCCCACATAGTGACACGTCATCAATTGTAAAGACGACACGTGTCCTCCATTTTTAATTTGAACAAAAACCACAAATCTTTTAAAAAATCACTCGCCTCCTTTTTCTCTTCAATTATCTCCTTGCCCAAATCCAATCGGCAACAAACCAAATCGATTTTGCAGCTCTTGCGCATAAATTTGTAGGGAAATTCATCTATGCTTAATGGTAGATCTGAGTATTTTAAGATCCTCCTGAATTTCCTTATTTTGTAAACTAAAATCTCCTTCAATCTAGGGTTCCTCCTTCCTTCTCGTCAATTATGCTATTGTCTTGAACAGAGGAAAAGGTTTTCTTTCGGCTTCTCTGGATTTGTGTTTCCTTCAATTTCTCGAATCTTCTCTTGTTCTTCGGATTCCACCGTACGTTGACATAATCGAATCCCAAATGCAATATTGAATTCTGATCTTAATCTAATTCAGGGATGTAGTGGTCCAATCTCCTGGACCTAACCAGTTTCAAAATCAGTGACCTTACTCATCTCTTTGTTTGTTTTCTGCAGTTTAAGGGTCTTGATGAGTCGTAAGACAAAGGTGAAGAATCGAGAACAAACAGATACCAAAGAATAACCACACTCAGACTTAATAAAATACACAAAGCTCTTTATTAAGATCTCTTAAACAAATAATACAATCTGTTTAATCAGATTTACACGATCTTGACACTTGATCAAGACTGACCAATCCTAATCTACCCAAAAGCCCGGTGTGACAACAGCCACACTTGTATTTTATTCACTCACCAGACAAAGCTAACAGCCGTCTTAAACTCTCACCAAAAAGCTCTACAACTTCTTTTCATCTCATTCTCTTAAGTACTCCCCAACATAGACCTAGAGGATCTTCGACTTTACAAGTCTTGATTCACTTTAATCCGAGAAAGGTAAACGCATATTCTCACTTGCCTTCCAAGTATCAAATCACAACTTTCCATAGTAGACTCAAACTTCCTTCACACCGACCTCGTGTATCCAACCACTCTGAAGTCATCAAGTTCTCGAACTTACAAAAGGTTTTGATGATCTGTAGCAAAAGCCTGGAGTTCATCAGACGGTTGACTGTAAACAGACGCCAATATGGTTTTGTTTAATTATTCGTTTCTTTATCCATGTGTTGAGTCATGTACTAATCATTTTGTCCGCTGAAGAAGCAAAGCAGCAGAAGACTGATGTGGGTTCATTTGGGCATAAAGGGTCTTCCTTAATATTTTGCAGGAAGCTAAAACAAATCATTAAACATTTATTCAATGAGACCAAAAAACTTAGACTTCAGGTGTGTGAATGAATTCTCAACTCCTAAGTTCTCTACTTATTCTATGTGTTTCTTTTGATTGTTGTTGTTTCTCATTTTCTAGAGTTGGTGGTGTTTATAGAGATCAAGATTCAAGAAGCTGATATACGTATTTGAACGGGATCCAAACCAGTCTGGTGCAGCATAAATCATTAAACAGGACACTTGACTATATAACTTCATCTAAAGGTCTGTTCTTCAAAAAATACTTACCATATTAAATTTTGTGCTGATGATTTGTGTTCTGACAATGTTTAGGTTTGGAAAACACTGTCAAAGCCAGGACGATTTTTTCAACCATGAACAAACAAGGGACACGGAAATTTGGTGTTGTCGTATGAAAAAGTAAAGGTGAACCATCCGGTTTTGACCTAAACTAAATACTCTTTTTTGGGCGAGATCGGGTTCCCCTCATCCTACGTTATCGTTTCCACCACATGCTATTTCATGGTACTCTCAACAACTAACTCTTTACTTTTCAGTTTATGTATAAATTACAGAAAAGCACATTAACCAAACTAATAAATACAGAGTGCATATGACGTCAAATTATTACTGCAGATTTTAAGCATCCTTAACAGTTTTGGACAGAACTACGTTAGCGACTTTCGTTAGCACAGGCACGGACCTCTCAACATTCTTTTCATCTCTTACCAATGGATACTCCGTCAACAAGGTATATACGTTCCACAACAATAATTTAAAATAATAAACTGTTTATGAACCCCACTTTCAAATCTGAATCTTCACATGTAAAACAAACAAAACAGCACACCAGAGACAGATGGTTCCTCAATAATCTACAACACATGGTTGGTTGCAATTTCAATTTCAAAATACACATTAACGACTACAATCACTCCTCCCAAACATAGGTCTTCCCTATCGCACAAATTCTAACCAGTGTAGCAGAAACAAAAGTAAACATTCCTTCTCCGCAAGTCATTTTCCTGACTTCCTATGTACAATAGTAATAATCACCATTTTCTGGTAAAGCCAACATTTGCAGAGCTTGACATGTAAGTGGGAATTGGAACGTGGGGACCAACAACTCAAGGAAAGCTACACATATACTGTCTGATGCATGCAAAACAAACCATGAGGAATGCAAAGCTTCGTGGATATTTGTTATTTGCGTTTCCGTTTTTTTTAGTTTAACTAACGTCCTCTCAACTTCGCACCGTTATAGACTATAATATCAATTTCAAATATAGTGTCACATCAATTATAAAAAATCACCTTCGTAAATTTATTTCGACGAGATCTTCAATATGCTTATATGTATCGATAATTGTACCGTAAAAACAAGAATTGTAACTTACATCTTTTGGACACTTTATTACGCAAACAAGACAACAGCCTACTTCACTATTTAACCCCGGAAATCGAACGATTTTTTTAACTCATTCTTCCACGTAAGACAAAGAAACCTCCACAACTGCTTTCTATTATTCTCAAAACTGTTGAAAACAGCTTCTCAATATTGTAACAAACGTAGTACACCTTTCTCCTAAATTCCAATTGCAGGCAAGGAGAACATATAATGGATAGCCAATCCCCCACTTCTCTACCCCTATCAACATCAAAAGACGCCATAATAAAAACTCAATCAACGGAGAAGTATACTGCCTCACTACCGCATCAACAATCGATGATAAGGCAGTGGTTAGAAACTGAAACACCCCAACCCGGATACACGACCCGGATCGGTTGTCTCACTTCTTAGTCTCCATGAGACTAAGGCCCTATCCAAACAACTTAACAAAACTATTCCAGGAGGTTCCTCTATCTACCATTTATGCGAAAATTTAAAGGAGGTAGATAAATAAAAGGAAACTCTTATTGATATAATAAGGATTCGATACATCATGCTAACGTTTGCCCGAAGGCTTTACATGGACCGATCCTATTCTATCCAGAGCTCCTAACACACACCACACATCATCAGGGGGCCGCCAGACCGTCCACCTAGGCTTGGTCCATACTCGGTCCAACCTTACGTCCTGAAAAGATATAAGCACGTCAGTAACCGGACTAGTCCATAACCAAACTATGCATATGCTTCCCATAACCCTTATGCCCTGTTAGTATAGCCGAAGCCTATCCTAACACATCCTAAGACTTTCCCCAGTTGTACTTAGTCATTCAACCAACCGCCCCACTGACCAAGTATCAACCAGGTAGCCATAGGGACAAACGGACGAACTGTATGTCCGGAGGAACCAGCAGCCAAAGACCGTGGCACTCCTTGGCACGTATCGGCTTTTCGGCAGACCGCGGCACTGCTCCGAGTTCTCGCAACCGGACCACCTGTACTGACCGTAGAGGTACGGTCACCCACGGACACGTTCCAACAGGTCTGAGGCATGCCGACACTCACACCGGTTCTATGGGTCCAAGTTGGGACTTGGCCGTGATGGCAATTGACCTAAAGGGTGCAATTCGCCGAACAGTCGCAATGGTTCGCAAACGGACCAGGCTCACCGACCGAAGAGGTTTTACCGGCCGAGGACACGCGTTAGCATACCCAAGGTATGCTTACGCACCCGCACCGGTTCACCCTATCTAGAAGCGACCGACCGTAAGGCCTTTTTCCCCAATAGGTGCAATTCGCCGAACGGACGCGATGGTTCCCAGGTCGTGTATATCCGACCATATGCCCAACCGACCGTCCCATCTGGATTCAATACGAACCAGACGATTTCCCATAGGCAACCAGCGAGATGCTGGGTTGTGTCCGCAAATGGCACCTGTTCGTTCGATGCATGGCCGAGGGGTCCTTTAAGGATTCACCCGGATAGGTTCTTAGTCCTATCCAGTGCAATATGTGACCCGACCCTCATCCCATTCGCATGAATCAACTCGGTGACAAACCGCGACCCATGCCCATAATATCGCTTACACATAACTCTGACCGAAACCAAGGACTTACGTGATCAGCCGTAAAGAAAGATAGAGAGGGAGACAAGACAAAGGTTGCGAGACAAGGCCCAATCAGTCCGGTTCCAGGATCGCAACGGTTGCCACCGGCGATCCAGGATCGACGGGTAGACATGGGTTAGTCAGACATACCTTTAGGACTTGATCAGGATCGACAGGGTCTTTCCCCTTGTCGATGGTTGGAACTTCTCCTTCCCGGACATCTTTCCCGGTCGCAGTCTCACCTTTTCTCAATTTCCGATCACAATCGGTTTTTCTCTCTCTTCTTATTCACATTTTTTCCTCTGCAGGAACTGATGCCAGAAACAAGGTGTGGGGGTCGGTATTTATAGGCGAGGCCTTGGCCTGCCTAACAGGCACCAGCAAATAGTTGCATCCATTCGGGAAGGGTTGCCTTGGTTCGTGGTGACCCTTCGACCAGGCCCCTTTTCCCCATGCCGTTTCGCACTCACACCCCTTCCCTTGTCGCACCAGCTCACGTCCGGAGATGACTGAGACTCCTCGGCCACTAGCTGACCCAGTTAGCTCCCTAGGTCAGCAGCTGGTCCCAGCTGCGGGTCACTCCTTCCAGCTGGCCGAGCAGGCCGTGAGCTGAACCAGCTGACCCAGCTGGAGTGTCACTGTCCATACTGGACCGTGAGCTGCCCCAGCTGTCCTCAACTGATGCTTTACTTGGGTCTAGCTATTTCCCATCATTCTTAGCTCGGATAGAAACCAGCGTCCTTACTGACCATCACCCTTCCTGACCATGCCCCTTACGACCAAGGTATTTTGACCCGGTCCTTCCCTCTGGCCTCATGGTCCGTACACAGGGCCTTAATGGGAGTTTGGGACGTTACAGGTCTCCCCCACCAATGAGTGATTCGTCCCCGAATCCGGCTGGTATTCCCGCATGACCATCTCAAACCATTCCGGGTACACAGTCTTCATCTTATCCTCGGTTTCCCAAGTTGTTTCTTCTTTCCCATTGCAAGTCCATACTACCCTTACAATAGGTACGGTTTTCGTCCTGGTTGCCTTTTCCATCCGGTCCTCAATCCTCACCGGCCTTGTCTCCAAGGTCAGATTCGGTTTTAGATTCGGTGGCAACTCAGGCTCGAGTACATCCCGGTCAGACAAGCATTTGCGGAGTTGGGAAACATGGAATACATCGTGAAATGCTTCCTTCCACCGGTAGGTCTAACTTGTAGGCCACAATTCCGATCTTCTTCAAGACCTTAAATGGTCCTAGGTATCTCGGGTCTAACTTGCCCCGTTTCGATACTCTAGCCCAGCCCTTGATGGTGATCATCTTGAGGTAGACCCAGTCCCCTTCCTGGAACTCGAGGTCTTTCCTCTTCATGTCCGCATAGCTTTTCTGCCGGTCCTGTGCCTCTTTCATTTTCTTTTTGAGGAACTTGATCTTCTCGGTAGTTTCATCCACAATGGCCGGATCGATTATGCTTCTTTCCCCAACTTGGATCCAGCATAATGGGGTTCGACACGGCCTCCCATACAATGCCTCATATGGGGACATGTTTATACTTGATTGATAGCTATTATTATAAGCAAACTCAGCCATAGGTAGGTACCTTTCCCAAGAGTCTCCCCACTCTAGGAAGCAGGCTCTCAACATGGCCTCCAAGGTTTGTATGGTTCTTTCTGACTGACCGTTAGTCTGTGGATGAGAGGCCGTACTCATATTCACCTTTGTTCCCAAAGCCTTCTGAACTGCCTGCCAGAAGTGTGAAGTGAAACGGCCATCCCTATCCGAGACGATACAAGCCGGTACACCATGAAGTCTTACGATTTCATTGATGTATTTCCCAGCCAACTTCTCCACTCCATCAGTTTTCTTGATGGCTATGAAATGAGCGGACTTAGTGAGTCGATCTACAAGCACCCAGACCACATCCTTTTTGGTCTTGGTCGTGGGCAACCCAGTCACAAAGTCTATTGTGATGTGGTCCCACTTCCATTCCGGGATGGGTAGGCTTTGTAGCAACCCACTTGGCACCTTGTGTTCTGCCTTGACCAGTTGACATATTGGACAACGCGAGACCCACTCGGCCACATCCCGTTTCATGCCAACCCAATAGTAGTACCGTTTCAGGTCACGGTACATCTTATTGAGTCCGGGATGTATGGAGAATTTGGATTGGTGTGCCTCCTTTAAGATCTCCTCCTTTAATAGCTTATCATCCGGTACACAAACCCTTCCATGGACAACGATGGTTCCATTATTGGAAGTTTGGTACTCTGCCTTGTCATTGCTCAACATTTTCTTAAGATTCTCATCCTTCCCTTGAGCAATCTTAATCCGAGTGAGAAAATCGGCCTGGTCAGCCGCTCCTAGGCCTAGAGGTTCAACATTGGTGGACAAGGTGTTCAGATTTAGAGGTCCGATCATACTGACCAGAGCTTCCGCATCTTTCCTGACTTCCACCTCTGTCCTCCTCCTGCTTAACACATCGGCCACAGAGTTGGCTTTCCCCGAATGATAGGCTATGTCGAGATCATAGTCAGCCACCAACTCCATCCATCTCCTCTGCCTTAAATTGAGTTCGGGCTGCGTGAACATATATTTCAAAATTTTATGGTCGGTATAGATTTGTACCTTAGCCCCATAAAGATAGGATCGCCAAATCTTTAAGGCAAACACGCCGCCATCTCCAAATCATGTGTGGGGTAGTTTCCAATCATGTTTTCGGAGTTGCCTTGATGCATAGGCGATTACTCGATCCTTCTGTATCTGGACACACCCCAAGCCTGTGATGGAGGCATCCGTGTACACCGTGTATGGTTCATTGGCCTCTGGTAGGGCCAAGACCGGGGCTTTGGTCAGCATGTCTTTAAGTTCCGTGAAACTCTTCTCACACGCTTCCGACCACACGAATTTCACTCCCTTCCCGGTTAGCACAGCCATGGCCTTAGCCATACTTTCAAAACCGTTCACAAACTTTATGTAGTATCCGGCCAGCCCTAGGAAGCTCCTTACTTCCATGGCATTTTTCGGTCTGGGCCATTCCTTAATGGCCTTAACCTTATTCGGATCTACCGACACACCTTGTTCTGAGACAATATGTCCCAAGAACCCGATGGTCCTCTTCCAGAAGCTGCATTTACTCAACTTGGCATAGAGCTTGTGCTCTCTTAACCTTTCCAGCACCGCCCTCAGATGTTTCTGATGATCGGCTTCCGTTTTTGAATAGACAAGTATGTCATCAATGAAGATGATCACGAACTCGTCAAGACAATCCCGGAAAACCTCATACATCATTTTCATGAAGGCCACAGGAGCTTTAGTAAGGCCAAATGGCATGACAACAAACTCATAATGGCCATACCTGGTCCTAAACGCGGTCTTCCTGACATCTTCAGGGGTGATAGGAATC